>CM067316.1:44810988-44910988 GCA_034231615.1 Meghimatium bilineatum
CAAGGGCCTGAAGTCTGCCCTGTCTCGAGTGTGCAGCATCTCCCGCCAGGATATACTTTCGATTACTCTGAGGTCTTTCCCGTCTAAAAGGGTTAAGGTTATTCTCACTTTCCATCGAATGAAGTGTTCTGCGAACATCATCTAGTTGCCTACATACGTGACAAGAAGCAGGATTTACTGGTCCGGAGTCATCTCAAGCCTGACATCCACAATTATTTTGGCACCATCAGCTGCAAACGCCATAGATGCCACACATGTGCATATGTCGCCCATACCCAGTCTGTTACATTTCCCAAATCCACCGTCACAACTGTAGATATTTCTGTCACATTTCCCAAATCCCACCTTCACAACTGTAGATAGTTTCTGTCACATTTCCCAAATCCACCTTCACAACTGAAGATAGTTTCTCATGTGTGTTCCGTAACGTCATCATCTGCAAGCGCTGCACTATGAAGTATATAGATGAGACTGGTAGGAGACTTGCTGACCGATTCTCCGAACACCTACACAGTATCAAACATCATTCGGGTTATCCTATTGACGTCCATTTCAACAGTACAGACCACCGGTACGCCCAGGATATTCAGGTGACGGACCCGTCTCGCGCTTGAGAACCCGCTCTCCCTCTCTCTCTCTCTCTCTCTCTCTCTCTCTCTATATATATATATATATATATATATATATATATATATATATATATATATATATATATATATATATATATATATATATATATATATATATATATATATATATATATATATATATATATGGCACTCTTAAAACTTTAAAGATCAATGCGCGGCGCCATTCGTAAGGATGATAACATGTTGTTCGTGTTTAATCTTGTTGATAACATTAAAAGACTCAGATCTAAGTGTAATAGGATGTGCATTTTCAAGTAGCGGCTTTAATTTCTTAATTAACAAACACAATAGCTTTGGATCCTCATTGATAACCTTTTAAAATGTATCCACGTTTTCCGAATGCGTTTTTTCCCGGCTTTTTTCCGTTAAACGATTGTTTTGTTACTTTATCTACTGTTTTTCAGTATTAATTATTCATTCTGTGACCTGGTTTCTAGAAACTGACTTTCATCGGGTTGCATCATTCGACTTCATGTCTGTGAGATTTAATCAGAGTGCTGTTGTGGACGGGGTTCCTCGTCAATTATACAGTCCCGTGGATTCATCTGCGCATCCTTAAAAAAAAATTCGCGCTATTTGTATTTCCTTGATTTTAATTGTCTGTCAATACAAAGCACACACAAAATGATCAATTAAAAATCGTAAACAAAGTAAACTAGCTTTATTTTGGAATGATGCTACCTACCTACGTCCTACCTACCTACCCACCTACCTATCCATCTACCTACCTATCTACCTACCTACTTATCTACCTACCTACTTATCTACATACCTATCTGTCTGTCTCTCTGTCTCTCTGTCTGTCTGTCTGGCTGTCTGTCTGTCTGTCTGTCTGGCTGGCTGGCTGGCTGTCTGTCTGTCTGTCTGTCGGTCGGTCGGTCGGTCAATCGTTCGGTCGGTCGGTCGGTCCGTCCGTCCGTCCGTCCATCTATCTATATATCTACTCTATCTACTCTATCTACTCTATCTACTCTATCTACTCTAAATTGTTTGTCTTTCTTCCAGGGGGAGGCGTTTAGCAGCCAGAAAGCTGTTCCTTGTGTAGGATGACCATTCCATTAACATCATTTGTGTCCCTAGTTCCCAAACTTAATTTCTTCTGTACGAGTCGTCGTGTTGATTAAGGGCGACAGTCGAATTAGAATCAGGGTCGATACACCTTCCTAAATAAGGTGCTCTTGTGCCAAATACATCGGGGGTCTGGGATTTGACCTGTGCATTTCTCACGCACTCACCTTGTCTGCTTACGATGGCCTTCCAATCCATCGTCAGGCGCGGTCTGTGTATTGTGAATCTTCGCCATTGCGTATTATATAAGTATATAGAATATGCCTATCTCGAACAAGAGTCTTCGCAGTGAGCCCTTATATACTGAATTCAATTCTCTCTGTATGAGCCGTGGTGAGCAACGGCGACAGTCGAGTTCAGCTAGGTTTTCAGTGCAGTTAATGACTTGCTCCCCCCTTTACGTTGCCCACGCCGTCCAGAGTCCGAGTCTCAACACTGCTTCGGTCAGATATTTGAACAATGCGCTCCCCGACATTTGCCCAATGCTTGTCCTGCGTGCAATGTGGAACTGTATTCAAAGCGTTCTTCTATACTCAGGAGTGCATAATTAAGTTGATGTACCCAATACCTGAGTCATGACTCCTACTTTGAATGGAGTCAATTGTGATGGGACATGTGAGCTTCTGTATGTTCTCGAGCACGAACAGCACTTCCGATGAACAGTCTCGTGCTGGACAATTGTAGCTTGGTTAGCACTATATTGATTTATGTATACTACGCTACCCTTTAGCGCGTGTTTTTTTTGTGTGTCCAGATTTGGTGTGTACTCATAGGTTATAGGAACCGTATGTTAGTCGGATCTACCCTTATCGGGACAATGACATTGGCCGCCCCTCTAATGTGTCTGTTTTTTAAGCTGGCCAAACTGAAAACACAGACACCTTACATCACTGTGTGGTCTCGGAGATATTGCCTGTCTCTTTTAAGGCGAATCTCATTCCATTTTCAAACTTCACATCCACGTACACGAGCCTAAAAGTGTTGGTCAGGAATACAGCAAGAGCAGCTGTATTTCTGTTTTCAGGGTGCACCACGAGGAGGTACTTTTAGGATCTTGGTTATCTTGGATCTGTGTCTGCACGAGAGCATTTCGAGACCCTTTGCACCCCTGGGCTGGTCATGTATTTGTAGATTTCTCTTAGAGTGTTTCTATTGCCCAACTACTCAGGCACTATTCTACACTAGGTGGATGGATATATGTATTTCTGATATAAATGAGATAAATTATAAAATGGTACATGTAAAACAAAAAATCAAACACGCATCAATAATCAATAAAAGGTCATAGAATTAAGCTGAAGAGCATTTCTTAAATCCTTGGAACATCTGAGACAAATTCCATCTAAAAGAATACCATTGTCGAGAAAATGCTGAGAATCACCGGTATAAGTGACATAGAAATGTCATGTTGACTACTTGTGTGTTGGACTAAATGACTCGTATTATGCGCCAAGCTGTAAATCATGCCATAACATACGTCTTTCTCCAGACTATATCTGTTTACCCCTTAGAAGATTGATCACAAGCGCCGAAGAAAAGCAGAAGTAGAAATAAAGTGCCAGAATATATACATGAAAATAGTATTTTTATATACATGTAGTATAACCGTCATCAAGTCTTGGCTAGGGATTAAACAAAAGTAATGAAACAACACCTGTAGGTTGGTCGTAAATTTGGCTGCTTGATTTACTCTGTCATGAAACCTAATTAAGACGACTGGAAGAGAATGACAACATTTTCAGGTTGTTCATGGGTTCGGCCGTGGTTCTCGACGGTACAGTCCTTCTGACTAAATTAATTTGGCACCCGTTCGTTACGTTCTTGATTAATGTTGGACTTTTAATTGGTCGCTATTTACATACTTGGAGTCGCATGCCAAAAATAGACAAGGCCAACCAATAGATTTCACGTTAATAGTTCATGTTTACGTTTAAGTTGACATGTCTCCTATACCTCGATGGTCGCGATTTGACTTACCTATTTAAGAATACAGGAAGAAAATTTCACCAACACTTTCATCTGCAGTATTCCTCATGATTGCAACAACATTCACCCTTGATTAGAAGACAATCCAACTCGTGGAATTACATCGTAGTCACACCGAGTAAAACAATCATCGGGAATTACATTGTAGTCACACCGAGTAAAACAATCATCGGGAATTACATTGTATGGAGTCTATATCAGCGCGCATCTTACATATTACCAGGGGTGCAAAGGGAACGCATTGCTCTAGGCGGACCTAGGGTTAGCAGATAACCAAGATCCCAAATGTACCTCCACGCGGAGCACCCTGGAAACAGAAATACAGCAGCTCGAGCTGATTCTGGCCAAATCATTTGGGGATCGTGTCCGAGAATGTGGAGGTAGCAGATGGAAAGAGATTTGACTGCACAAGAGACAGACAATATCTCCGACACCACCAGCATCACCACATATAGCGACACTGTCGACATACAGTGAAGCTAGTCAGTCCAGTCCGAACATTGGAGGGGCGGCCAATGTAAAATGCACGTATAGGTAGATGCATGGCGAGACAAATAGATTTCATACCGAGTACAATGAAACAATGAAAGGGCAGAACAGCGCTAGAGGGCAGCGCGAACTGCAAATAGAAAGTGAAAAGTCTCTAGGAAAGGGGAACTACAAGCTCCGTCAGCTCGAGACGAGCATATAGTTACCTGAGTTCCTTACAGGCAGAGACCCAGACCCATTCATTGGCGTTTGGTAAAGCAAGAAGACCTAATCCAACTCTAATGTCGAGCATTCCTAAACCGGAAATATGCTCGCGAAGAGAAAGGGTTCTGTACCCGATGGGCTTAGGCAAGAAAGGGACAACTATGGTAGTCCTGGTCCAACTCTACTGTCAAGGTTTCCTATACCGGAAGTACACTTGCAGAGAGAAAGGGTTCCGTACCCGATGGGCTCAGGCACAAAAGGGACAACGATTTAGCCCTGGCCCAACTCTACTGTCAGGTTTTCCTACACCGGAAATACACTTGAAGAGAGAAAGGGTTCAGTACCTGATGGATCAGGCGCTATTGGGACAAGGACGATCAGCTCGAGAACGCCTTGCTCTCAAACGCGTGGTGTGAGACTCGAACTTGGACAAGGGGTACATGATGTCGGTGAATGACACCTCGGCTAAGAGGGCGAAAGAGCCAGGGCGCAACTCCTTTGTTGAGTTCTTCCCCTTAAGGAACCAGGCTCACGGATGAGAAACGGTTCAGTACCCAATGGGCACAGGCACAGCACGTCCAATTATACGAGGCAAGTTCATAGACAGTGAACTCCTCGTGCGAGTCAGACGAGAGCAAAAATCGTCTGGGCGAAGAGTCGCCACTACGCGTGTCTGGAGACAGATATAGAGGCTGTCACATGCTAAGGGTAGCCCACCCGAATTGTCAAGGCATGCCGAAATCGGATGTGCTAGGCCTACAAGGCGCATAACGGTGACACAACGTAATCACGCTCCCGGCGGAAATCGCACGGACACCCGTGATGGTTACAATGGAGCGAACGCAAAACAAACAAACAAACATATTACCTGTATCGCGGACGTTGTTCATCAATTATTTCAGCGCACAACGATGAGAAATTTGTGCATCAGAAGGGTGAAGACGAATTTCCGTTAAACGGCTTCCGTATATTTGCTCCCACTATTAAAGACTTGTCTCACCACACTTATTTGTTGTTCAATGGTTAACACAATTCATTATCTGCGAATAAAATTAAAGCCTAGCAACTAACAGTAATCCAAGGAGTTATGCTGGACATTGGAAATACACAATTATCAATACGTCACATTGAGCGCATATATTTCATTTCAAAATCAGTGCACGGGTACGTAATAGACACCCTCTACTATGTCGTTACATTTTTATTTCCCTATTACTAGCTTTAAGCCTTGTATTGGAATTCTATTGTAGTTGTTGGTGCGTGTGAAAGCTTTCGTATGTCGCTGTGTACTCTATCAGCAGTTTTATCACTCAAAAATATTTCCATTATTTTGGTGACATTTCTTAGGAAGTCATTGTGATTCGCGACACGTGCTAAGTAACGGAATGTTATAATCAGCAATTTGCGTAAAACTTCTTTTATTTCTCTCTCTCTCTCTCTGTGTATGTGGTATATGTATGTATGTATGTATGTATGTATGTATGTATGTATGTATGTATGTATGTATGTATGTATGTATGTATGTATGTATGTATGTATGTATGTATGTATGTATGTATGTATGTATGTATGTATGTATGTATGTATGTATGTATGTATGTATGTATGTATGTATGTATGCATGCATGCATGCATGCATGCCTGCCTGCCTGCCTGTCTGTCTGTCTGTCTGGGTGTGTGTGTGCGTGCGCGCGTTTGGCGTTGGCGGCGTTGGCGTAGGCGTAAACGTAAAGTATGTATGTATAGGGTATCTATAAAGTCCATGTGCACTGACGTCACACAGATCCAGAGTAAATGCACATGACATTTTTAGTAAAGACCTTCCAACATAATTAATTAGGACCACATTCGTTACTTTTTTTAAAGTATTGCTGGGATTTCAGTTGGTCACTATTTACATATTTGAAATCGCATGCCAGAAATAGCCAAGGCGACTCCAAGTATATAAATAGTGATCAACCGAGAGGCCAATAATAATGAAAAGCTTAACGAATGTGGTCATAGTTAATTCTGTTGAAAGGTCTTTCTTGTAAATACTCACAAGTCATATGACGTAGAGTCATATGTACATGAGTGCACAGTAAATTTATAAACACTCGGAATATGCCTTTTTGTTTATCTTTTAGGTGGTAGTATACATCAAAGAAGCTGATACAAATTAAAAACATATGGCTGCAAAACAACAAAACTAATATTTTTAAGAGGGTACATATTTCCAGTGGCAATATATGGGTGTGACTCATGGAAAATCACCAACAAAGTGGAAAATAAAATAACAGCTTTGAAACAAAATGTTACAGAAAAATTCTCAGAATGCCATGAACCAAAAAAGTCACCACTATAGCCATTCTGAAAGAAATGAATGTAACTAGCTAAACAGCATGGGCTTTCCAGAAAACCTCAATATTTTTGACATGTCAAACACCATGAGAGCCTATAGAAGACAATTATGGAGGTGATGATACAGGATGACGAACAAGAGGCAGACCAAGAAAAACATGTGCGCAAAACATTAAAGACCACTTGAACATGACAATAACAGAAGCAGGAAGACTGGTTTCCAAGATTGACAGAAGCTGTGATGGCTGCTACATCCTGTTCAGGATATGCCACCTGATGATGATGAGGTGGTAGTTCGTTGCAGAGACTGCACTTAATGATGATGAGGTGGTAGTTCGTTGCAGAGACTGCACTTAATGATGATGAAGCGAAAATGTTAAGCAAAAATGTAACTCGTTGAGTAACAATATTCCAGATTGAATCTATTCGTTAATTATCTCTCAGATATAAAACATTTGTGTTTAGTCTTTCACTTTGATATCCGTATGTTTGTTTTCAATCTCGTGTTTTGATTTCGGTATTAAATGTGGTACGAGAAGACCTTAACGCTTGCGTGGCAGAATGAGAAGTGTGATAAACCATCAAGCCTGGAGGACCATCAGTATACATACCATTCGCCATCACCTAGGGGAGATTGAGTTCCTATCGTTATAATCCGAATGCAATAATGTTAATTCACAATAAATAGACAGTTCGTGATACTAAGTCATATAAAACAAACTAGTATGCCCTTGCCATGTTGTTAATTTGGGACTTAGGTTACAAGTGCAGTATTGTCAGCGGAGTTCTCTGAGAAATATTTTCAACGTTTCTGTTTTTGCTCTGAGGCGTGCAAAATTTGAAGAGTGAGCCATCCATGCGAGAACTAAAGAAGACATCACCAGATACATTAAGGCTCTGTTCCACGAGATCTACTAATAAAAAATTCAAAACGGTTGATGCGAGGAAACATTCACGATTTACAAAACGGTTGATGCGAGGAAACATTCATAATTTACAAAACGGTTGATGCGAGGAAACATTCATAATTTACAAAACGGTTGATGCGAGGAAACATTCATTATTTACAAAACGGTTGATGCGAGGAAACATTCACGATTTACAAAACGGTTGATGCGAGGAAACATTCATAATTTACAAAACGGTTGATGCGAGGAAACATTCACGATTTACAAAACGGTTGATGCGAGGAAACATTCATAATTTACAAAACGGTTGATGCGAGGAAACATTCATAATTTACGCCACTATTTATCAACGGATAAATTCAACAGATTTTTACTGTTGTTATTTTGAAATTAGAAAGTCAACTTTAATAATTTTGGTGTACAAACTAGGAATTTTACGACTTTTCAAGTGTATATGTTTCTAGGACTACCTGAAGACATCTCTCGATCAATCAATGCTGGATTGATCCAAGATCTTGGGAAACCACAGTTCTTGACCGCCCAGCCTGGCATGATCAGATTAGTGCAGGTATTGACAGACAGAACAGAATACTGTTGAAAACTAAAAAGAAGCAAACACAAAAGATCAGACTGTTCCCCCTCATCTTATGACCTACTACATTCCTGCTTACAGTGTAACAGATTTACTACATTCCTGCTCATAGTGTAACATATGTACTACATTCCTGCTCATAGTGTAACATATGTACTACATTCCTGCTCATAGTGTAACATGTGTACTACATTCCTGCTTACAGTGTAACAGATTTACTACATTCCTGCTCACGGTGTAACATATGTACCACATTCCTGCTCATAGTGTAACATATATACTACATTCCTGCTCATAGTGTAACATGTGTACTACATTCCTGCTTACAGTGTAACAGATTTACTACATTCCTGCTCATAGTGTAACATGTGTACTACATTCCTGCTTACAGTGTAACAGATTTACTACATTCCTGCTCATAGTGTAACATATGTACTACATTCCTGCTCATAGTGTAACATATGTACTACATTCCTGCTCATAGTGTAACATATGTACTACATTCCTGCTCATAGTGTAACATATGTACTACATTCCTGCTCATAGTGTAACATGTGTACTACATTCCTGCTAACAGTGTAACAGATTTACTACATTCCTGCTCATAGTGTAACATGTGTACTACATTCCTGCTTACAGTGTAACAGATTTACTATATTCCTGCTCACGGTGTAACATATTTACTACATTCCTGCTCACGGTGTAACATATTTACTACATTCCTGCTCATAGTGTAACATGTGTACTACATTCCTGCTCATAGTGTAACATGTGTACTACATTCCTGCTCATAGTGTAACATGTGTACTACATTCCTGCTCATAGTGTAACATGTGTACTACATTCCTGCTTACAGTGTAACAGATTTACTACATTCCTGCTCATAGTGTAACATGTGTACTACATTCCTGCTTACAGTGTAACAGATTTACTACATTCCTGCTCATAGTTTAACAGATTTACTACATTCCTGCTCATAGTGTAACATGTGTACTACATTCCTGCTCATAGTGTAACATGTGTACTACATTTCTGCTTACAGTGTAACAGATTTACTACATTCCTGCTCATAGTGTAACATGTGTACTACATTCCTGCTTACAGTGTAACAGATTTACTACATTCCTGCTCATAGTTTAACAGATTTACTACATTCCTGCTCATAGTGTAACATGTGTACTACATTCCTGCTCATAGTGTAACATGTGTACTACATTCCTGCTTACAGTGTAACAGATTTACTATATTCCTGCTCACGGTGTAACATATTTACTACATTCCTGCTCACGGTGTAACATATTTACTACATTCCTGCTCATAGTGTAACATGTGTACTACATTCCTGCTCATAGTGTAACATGTGTACTACATTCCTGCTCATAGTGTAACATGTGTACTACATTCCTGCTCATAGTGTAACATGTGTACTACATTCCTGCTTACAGTGTAACAGATTTACTACATTCCTGCTCATAGTGTAACATGTGTACTACATTCCTGCTTACAGTGTAACAGATTTACTACATTCCTGCTCATAGTTTAACAGATTTACTACATTCCTGCTCATAGTGTAACATGTGTACTACATTCCTGCTCATAGTGTAACATGTGTACTACATTCCTGCTTACAGTGTAACAGATTTACTACATTCCTGCTCATAGTGTAACATGTGTACTACATTCCTGCTTACAGTGTAACAGATTTACTACATTCCTGCTCATAGTTTAACAGATTTACTACATTCCTGCTCATAGTGTAACATGTGTACTACATTCCTGCTCATAGTGTAACATGTGTACTACATTCCTGCTCATACTGCAACAGATCTTTTAGTGCCCAAATTGGACTCAACAGCATCTGAGGACGTATAAAGAAATAAACCTGACTTGATCTAGAAAAAACTGTACATATCAAGCTCAAATTTTCTTAAGATGACGAAACATCATCATCATGATGTTTCGGTAGGCACATCGAGATGTAGTAGATCTATAATCTTCCTGAGTTCTTGTTTTCTCTATTGTGCTGAATAGCGTATGCGTTTAAGATGTTTAAACATCTGTTACACAAAATTTCTCTCTGTACAAGAAGAAAATCTCACCTGTGTTGAAGCTTGATTGTTCAAGGACTAAGCTTACCTTCTACTTTACCCTATTTGTATTTTTTAGAAATATAACTCTATACTCGCTCGTGTCTTACCGGGTCCGAAATGGGAGCAAATAGTTGTTTACCTTCCATGCATGTTATTGGAGACGATTATGGAGGTTATGGGGTGGATTTGTCAGTCCCATCCCATATAGGGCAAAGTGACCCAAAAACATGCTAACGTCGGGTGTGTCGGGCCGAAAGACAAATATATCGCAAAAAAGCTGCAAACCATACCTCAACGCTTTCCGTTCCCTCGAATATATCCTACTAATCTGCAGGAGTTTGAAAATGAACGGCAGAAGAAGAACTCTATACCTATTCATATATAACTGTTATACGCATATACATTTTTTTGTTATAAATCAGATGAACAAGGTCCGCCACACACATGCACACGCGCATGCAAGAGTGCCGTAATATAAAATCTCTTAAAGAGGGTCTTTGAATCATCCTCATCAAGTGTAGTTACAGCAACGAAGGTTGACTGCATTCTTAAAAGAAAGGCGCATATACAGATTACCGAACAAACGACCTAGAGTTCACCTCCAGGCCTAGATCAGTACTTTCAGACGAAAATATTTTATTCATAGCAATAATGTCAAACTGGTGTTTCATAAGAACAGTTAATCTATGATCTCATTAGACTTATTAGGCACTGACCTCAGCGGTGTTCCATGAATTATGTCAACATTTAGAGAGGGAAAGAGGGCCTGAAAAAGTTTGCCGGCTGTTGACATGAGAGAAAGAGAGAGTAATTTGACCAACGTTAACAATAGGGATTTTTTCTACACAAATTAAATTATTAGAATTTGAAATATTTGTCTAAAAATATGATGAAAAAACGTTTATTTATTAATTTTTAATAAAAATAAAAATGTATGGGTATGGGGATTTTTTGACATATTAAAGCAGGGTTTCTCTGAATTCTTGACGGTTGATGACAAGGGTAGGAGGAGGTCACAATTAGCAATAAATTATTGACGTTATGTATGGACAGACAACCCCGTCAGAGCACATGGAACGTCAAGCACGTGTGCAAGCTATATGGTTGTAATTGAACGGCAATACATACATACCTTATTAGTTGCCACTAACATATACACACTTATCTTTCACTTCTTTGTTCAGTCTCAAACTCCTGAAGGTTAGCAGGCTGGCTACAATGCGAATAGTCGAATGCATTGTGTCGTATTTTACATCTTGGATGAGCTATCTTCGCCTTTAACCAGACACATCCTACATTAGCATGGTATTTTATGTCATTTTGATCTTCTAATACAGTAGTTCTCAAAGTCGGCATAATGCCTATGCCCCCATGACCCCACAGGAGAGATGACGGTGAAAATGGAAATTGGGGGATACATACCTGTCTGGGGGAGGGGGTGGAGATTAACAGAAAGGTATTTCTGGCAATTCGAACAATATTTAATTAGATATATAGTAAAAAACTCTGTCGTAATTCAATATGTACTATTCTGAAGTAGTTCAACAAGTTTTATTCTCTAAAGTAATTCAACAAGTTTTACTCTGAAGGCTTCAGGAAAACCACATAGGAGAAGGTGTCCTAAAAGGTGGCACGTATATAAAGCCGTTAAAAACCACTGTTGAGGGATAGGGTAGCTAATCCTATGCCAATTATCCTTAGTTATATCTTACGATTTGCATGATTAGTTACCATATTGCTATTCTTTGCTTCCATTTTAACTCCATCGACACATGAGCTATTTACACTAGTGGTTCTCGGCGTGAACCATATGGTCCCCAGGTAACACACGATTTTCAGCGTACAACAACAGAAATCAGAAATTTGAAATTTAGGCCGCAGATCCGTCTAATAGGCCACCGAAAGATGAACTATTTAAACGATATTGTTTGCCTTCTTTCTCAAACTCCAACTGGATCTCTCTTGTAGGAAGACAATTTTTCAACTTTGTTACCAGTTAGATGTATTCAGAAAATTAAATATACAAGTAAAGGCAAGTAGGAAGCATGAGGATAAATTAAATTTTAGGATAAATTAAATTTAAATTTTAAATCTGTGACCCGTTGGTCACAGAGATTTGAAATGTGTTGTGTCACTGTTCTATTTGCGTCAATGGCCAATGGCACAACTAAATTGTTCAGTATTTTTACCACTTCTACTAAACGGTGTATGTCTGTAACCATATCGCTCGTAGGCCAGCAGTACGATAGAACTGGTTGGTTCCCCAACTGCACTCTTGTCACCAATATCAAAACAAACCTGGGCCAAACTTGCTTTACCTTTCTTACCGCAATGTGCGTGTTGCTGCCACAAAATTTCAGAAGCGATATTTAATCAGATTTACAGTACCGTGCTTTGAAAATACTAATAGGTTTTGTTTTCTTATTTTCTTTTTATATTTAAGTTATAGAGCAGTGTTTCCCTACTTGGGTCCACGCATCACTTGGGGGGGGGGGGAGAGTAATTCTAATAAGTTGTAATTAGACTTAATTTAGGGAATAATTCAATTTTTGAATATAAAAATATGTATATATTAAATAGTGGAGCATCAGAATTTTAGAGAAAGACATGTTGGGTATGATACAAAAAACGATTGGGAAAAACTGTTTTAGAGGCACATCGGAAGCAAAAATCGTTCTAAAAGGGGAGCACGGTTGAGAAAATATTGTGAATCAGTATCACTGATTGATATGAAACTTGAAACAATGTTTGGAAGATCCGACTTCTGCAATATGATGTTGTATGTTGATGTAGCAATAATATGTTGTACAATCTATGCATATTGTGTTGTATAATTTGTAGATACATCAATATTTTGTTGAGAACCGCAAGACTTACAATATGCGGGTTGCGTGTGTCACAAGCACAATGGGTTATGTGTTATTTGTTAATACAATAGCAGTGGATTGTGTGATATGTGTGTACGTAATAACGTAAGATCCGTTCCTTACCTGTACATATGATATGCCAGTGGTTCTCAAATGTTGATGATAGTAAACGTTTTGTTCTTCTGCATTCGTTCTCAAATTCCTACAGTTTAGCAGAATGTATTCCGGATGACAGAATGCGCTGTATCATGGTTTACAGTTTCACTGAAATAGCTGTGTCTTTCGGTCTGATGCACACTCATATAACATCAAAGTAATATGCTGAATTCTGATACACCCGAATTCTGATAAACCCGAATTCTGATAAACCCGAATTTATCATGTTACTTTGATGTTATATGAGTTGGGACAAACAGCTTTACTCCATAACCCCCATATTCACCTCTTACTAAATGTATTAAAGGTAATCAGTGTTGCTATTCTTTGCTCCCTATTCGGCCTCGGCAACATACATGAAAATAATGTCTGCAATAGAAATGTAATGGTAATTTGTTGTTAATAAATGAAACATATTTTGTTAATTAATCTCTTACCATCCAATTTGAATAAATCTTCCACGACTGTCAGACACAATACCAGTTTATTATTATATATTCATATTTACACATTCTAGGAAAACGCCATCATCCATTTTTCGCAAAAATAACGTTATAATATAATACAACTTTTGTTACTGTGTGTTTTCCTGTGAAGGAGTGAAGGGAAGCTTTCTATTGGCTGTGAAAATAAAGACCGCTTTTCCATATCATACGCCGTGACATGTACAGGAAAGATTTTGATTGTACCTCCGAAAGAAAAGAATCCTGCCCCAACCGAGGATTGAACCCAAGACCTTAAGGGTCTGAGAACGGAGTTCCTACCCGTTTATAATGTTCACAAAGTCAGGGTGAAGAAATGGTCACTAATGCTCACTTTACATTTTAATATGTATCCCGTTTATCGAATTCTACTAGAATGCATCCTTCTAGATCCGTTTTTCCGGTATTGGAAAATATGTGCTCTAGTACATCTAGTTTAAAACATTACTCAATGAGTGATGAAGACATTTTAGTGGTAAATATTGCCATCTTGGTCTAGGAAGACAGAATAATACCCCAGCCTGAAAATTGGCTGTAGATACTTATGAAATGTTGACTTTCTTGAGAAACATCAACAGCATTTAATTTACCAGCCTCGTTCGTTATCTCGGTGATAATAACTGAAATCTGTATTCTGCGTTTCGACTCCACGTTTTGCATACGCTTTCGATGCTTATTTTCAAAGGTGGGGGAGACTAGCTATCAGAGAGGAAAGTGGTGCATTCGTTCAGACGATAAGCAGCTTGACAATGGAGATTCTGGCGGTGACCAAAGCTTTGCAATGGGTCTGCTCACAGACTGTCTGCGAGCATGCCTGTATACTCAGTGACTCCATGAACATGATTGTGAAAGTTCAGACGGGGTACGTTCGAAAACAGTGGCTGGATGCAGTGAATAAATCCTATGTGCGTACAGTGACTTTTATTTTTGTGCCGGGACACGCGAGAGTCCGGGGTAATGAAAGAGCAGATAGGTTGGCCGCCCACGCTGCTACTATGGCTGTTGGTGGAGCGATGGATCGGGCAGACACTTTGAATGCCCTACGGGAAAACTCACGAACAAATCACTGTACAAGTGACGATGACTCTTGTTCCATGATTAGAATAAAGGAACTTGGTTTGAAATGTGGTGTCGCTAGAAAGGAGAGTTTTCGTGGGCGAAAAAGAATGATAGTCAATCAACAACGTATTGGGACTGTCAGTCAACGTGTAATGGCGGATACACTCAATGAAAGATCTGAGCACCTATGGACTTGTCCGGAGTGCAATGACAATGATCCAACGACTAACTAACTAACTTATTTTTAACGTAAACTAGAGAGAGAATATTTCTTCGAGTCTTCGCGAACCTTCTGAAAGAACCCCAAAGATCCCCAGCGATCTGCGTACCACAGTTTAAGAACTACTGATCTCTTGCTAACATGTTAATTATTATCGGTCACTTTATATGACCTATATTTATTCATATCACTAGATCTATGTTACCGCACCCCTCTTCCAACAAGCACTATTCCAGCTTGCAGGATTATCCCTCTAATTCTATGTATTTGATATGCAAACAATAACATTATATAGAGTTATCTAAAACATAAACAATCGTTGTGAATTATGTTTATATCCCATATAATAACAGTATTGTTTTATCACGATACACCAACAGAAAGCTTTGTAAAGAAAATGTGGCACTAACTCAGTGCCTGTCTGTTATTGCTATTTGAACAGGGTACAATATTTAACATACGTTGTTCTGTGTGTTTCTGTTCCCAGAAATTACCAGCGAGGAATCTCTTGTTTCGTATGAGTGCAATAGGGAGATTCTCAGAGCTTTCTTGTATACCCACAACATTCCAACTCTCAGCGGTGTAGTATACTTTAAGAAGTTATTTAGCCGTCAGGTCATGGCACTCCGGGCGTGTATATATGTTCTCCGGTCCTTTCTTCTGTTCAGTATGTCGCTCGACGTGTAATAATCGACTGTTCCTGTTCTGTATTGATAGCTCATGTTTGTATTCTTATATACCGCTTATTTATTGCCACTCTCAAGATCTGCATTCTGGTCGAGGGTACAGAAAAAAAGGGAGCCGCGTTAGCGCAGTGGTTAGGGCACTGGCTTCGCATATGAGTGGTCCTGTGTTCATTCCTCAGTTGAGGCGGAAATGTTTTCAGATCGCAACGGCTCCCGGGTCGACCCAGCATTAAATGGGTACGGATTAATCCGGGAAGTAAAGACTGCGAGGGAGAGGAGATGGCTACCGCCCTCATTTGCAGAGCCTGTGAAATGTGAGATCGCTAACATTTACTTTTACAGAAAAAAAACACACATAAGCAGCATCTTCTAACTAACTTCTGGAATTCAACACTGCCCTTGGAACTACCACTCGTCATTGCGGCCACGCTGGCAAATGTATCTGCTCTTAACATCCGTCTCTTCAGGTATAAATGAAAGTTGTTCTCTTCGGCATATACTTAATCTTGACTCCAGCCAATGACTGCGTAGATAGAACACCTGATTCTTTCGAAACATACTCATAGTCAATCAGAAAATATACATTTATAAGACTGCTAAGCTATTTAGTGAGCCTATGCCCATCCAACTAGAGATCTGGATCTTATAACTGGTCACGTCAGTAAGCGTATTCGAGCTTTTTGGCCCACTTTGTGTCAACAGCAAATGAAACGAATGGTTAAGCCAACTACCAGCTAACGGAAGTGACGTCGAAAAGTCTTTATCTCTAGCCGGCTGTGTTATATCTGTGCGTACCAGCGAGGAATCTCTTGTTTCGTAGGAGTGCAATAGGGAGATTCTCAGAGCTTTCTTGTATACCCACAAGACTCAACTTAATGTGAAAAGAAAAGAAATTCTGAAGCCCAATAGCGGACAGTAGCTAGAAAGTCACCGATAGACCAAATTCCGCCTACAGTGGTCATTCCATGTCCGAACTGTCCAATGACATTTATAGTTCGAATATGGCTCATTAGCCATCTACGAACTATTATGCATGGCTATAATTCTAACTAAATTTTCAAAAGTGGATGTAAAAAATGGTCATCATCACTTGTGATGGACGAACACACACATTATCTGTGCGTTTATTAGAAGACATATTTCACCAGTGAAGCCCTTATCTGTAGTCCACTGTGTTATATCTGTGCGTATATTAGAAGAAATATTTCACCATTGAAGCCCTTATCTGTAGTCCATGTGTTATATCTGTGCGTATATTAGAAGACATATTCCACCATAGGAACAACGAAGACGTTGTTAATTTATATCGTTGAGTATTCACATTGCTCTTCGGATCAATTTGGTTCACATTTATTACGAACAATAAGTGGATATCTTGCAGGAATTATGATTTAAAAAATTCAAACTTTACACAAAAACTAGAACAGGATACATCCATGAGATTACGACCTCCAGCAACGTGACAAACGGATTATGTTTGCTTGTGCAGTAACACCGATAGCATTTTTTTTGTTTATTGGAAGTATCGCTAGTTGCTCTGGGAGCTAGTAAAAACGGACATATCGGGTTCCAATATTGTGTGGAACATTCTGGTTTTATTTGCTTACACTTCAACTAGTCAGACTTTTTTCTTTCCTTAAAATGTATCTGATTTTTGTGTTTGTTTGTTTAGATCCACAGGAATAACTAATCACTTGTTCTTACTTTCTAAGCATTTCTCAAGAGTTTTCTTTCATACCTAGGAGGTTTCATATATAGGCTAAAGGGTTGAAAGTTAAGAAAAGGTTGAAAGGTAAAAACAAATGTAGAAAGTTAAGAACAAGAGTTGAAAACTAAGAACAGAACAAGATTTGAAAGTTAAGAGTAAGGTTGAAAGTTAAGAATATAACAAGTGTTGAAAATTAAAAATACGGTTGAAAGTTAAGAACAAGGGATGAAAGTTAAGAATAAGGTTGAAAGTTAAGAATAAGGTTGAAAGTTAAGAATAATGCTGAAAGTTAAGAACATAACGAGTTGAAAGTTAAGAATAGAACACGAGGTGAAAGTTAAGAATAAGGTTGAAAGTTAAGAATAGGTTGAAAGTTAAAATCAAATGTTGAAAGTTAAGAACAAGGATTGAACGTTACGAAAAGGGTTGAAAGTTAAGAACAAGGGTTGAAAGTTAAGAACTAGGGTTGAAAGTTAAAAACAAACGTTGAAAGTTAAGAATAAAGTTGAAAGTTAAGAATAAAGTTGAAAGTTAGGAACAGAAGAAGAGTTGAAAGTTAAGAAAAAGGTTGAAAGTTAAGAGAAAAAGTGAAAGCTTACGAACACAGATTGGTATGCCGCTTTGAGTGACAATATAAATGTACTTCCTAATGAGAAATCTCTTTTCAATCACGGACGTTAGTCCAATTTGGTTATATTAGAGCTTTGATCATAACAATTTGGTTATATTAGAGCTGTGACCATAACAATTTGGTTATATTAGAGTCGTGACGAAAAGAAATAATGGAGCCTGTAGATAAGTGAAGGGGGGAATTAATACTCCCCCTTTGATTCCCGTTTATGGAATCAAAATATGACTTTTATTACTAGAAACTTAGAAAAATGTTGGCAACCATCCTCATACACTTCCTCCCACTACCCCCCCCCCCCTACCCGCCGACCCTAACGAATTTCCGAAAATAATTTTAAAAATGTCACCATAATACTTACGAAAATTTAATAATTGCTTACGAATAATAAGCACATGACTTTATGTTTAGTTTGTTTAGGTAAACCCCTCTCCCCTTACTACGACCCTGAGACACGGTTCTGGAACTCCTGTGGTCATGACCTCCAGTGGTAATGAACACGTTACATCCCTTAGCAGCTATTTCTTTAAATACATTCTTATCATGTGGTTTACTTCGACAGAAAGATCTTGTAATGTACCATTAATGAATAATACATTATCTACCGTCCGTCAAAGGGTAAATTATCATATAGTCACTGACGGCTGAATATCGTTACGGCAGATTGGGGGATCATCCTGGAGTCATTCCACAACCACGTGCTGGATTCGATATACCGTCATGACTATTAATGATGGCACACAACCAGTATGGCACTCAACATGTATGTATTATACTTTCTTTTTTTTCCGTGTGTTGAAAACGATTGAGCGCACAAAAGGATGTCCTCGGTATAATAAAGTTAGAGTACTTTCTAATTTATATAAGATAAAAACTAAGTCAATTGAGCTATCGGTCCCGAAAATGGAGCAAATAACATAGGATTACTGTAAAGTCTCTGCGTCCGACTCTGTGGAGGAGAGGTACAGAGCGCGTATGTGACGGCCAAAGTACTGGGTTGAAATCCCGCCGCAGATAATTGTGCGTTCGGGCTGTTCAAACAGCAATGACAAACTCATAATTTTAACTGTATTTGTATTACCTAGAAAATCACTACAGCCCAAAAATGATGGATTGATGGTTACGTCCTGAATAGGATATGGTACCAAATTGTATAATGTTGATGTGCACAACGTCACACAGATACACACAATAAATGCTCTCAATTCAAATGGCATAGAGCCAAGGTCAATGAGTGCAAGGTCAATGAGTGAATATAATTTTTGACATCCGGTAGATATTCTGTGACCTCCATGAGTGTTTTACGGTATCACTTGTTGTTTTGTAAATACTGGATGAAAGCCTCCATTTGCGGTGGCACGATCCTTTCACCCTGATATCAGTCTATTTTGGTTATATCTGCATTTAATTTTATTTTTGTGCGATTTATGGCATGTGATAAAATTAGATTGTAGCGAGTGCGATTACTGTGAAAGGACAGTCACTGTGCCAGATGTCTTTTGTGAGCGTTCCTCACATTCTTAATCCCTTAAATAATGTCGATTGTTGTAGCAAGTGTGTCCCAGCCTTTGACATACAGCAGGGATATCCACTTCAGTTTATTGAGATGCATCTCCACTGACACACTAGACACAAGTCAGCAGCCATATATATATTTTGTTGCCTTTCGGCGTCAGGAGTAGAAGAATTTTCTGGAGACGACCCTCCTGTGTATTGAGTATATTGTGGAATTTGTCGCCTCTTTAATTTCAGTGGTCCATCGTTTTCGTGGTCGGCCTCTGGGCCTGCCTTCGCTGCATCTGTGTAGCATAGCTTGCTGTGGCATGCTGTCTGATGGCAGTCTGCTGATGTGTGCAAACCATTATATCTGTTGCCTCTTGATGTATTTTGATTGGGGTGCCGCCTATTATGACAGTAAAGTCTGACAACGTTGCGGAAAATATTCTGAAAGTACGCTAAACCAGAAGCGGAGTGAGAACTGACTTACACATATTCATAAAAAACTGTGTAGGAAATTTTACAGAACTTTCGGTACATTTTACTAAAATAACACCCAACTTTGAACATGTGTCTACACGGATTTACATAGAATATGTTGTGGTTCACATGAGTACTAATAATATTTATATGACATAAATTTATGTGTCTGTTTCGCTGCAAATTGTAGACACGTTGGCTGATTCTAATCATAGTCCATCAGCATGAATTAAAACGAACTATTGCAACCTGTTCAAACAATAGATAAATCTAGTGTTGTGTTGTTTTAAAAATAAAATAGTAAATGCATTCCTTCACATTAATAAACTTAGTGTTTCTCAAATAATTTTAATTCTACGTTTTACCAGATTTAAACCAAAAACAAAACAAAAAACCACAGTTACATATTACGTCATCTGCGCCTTGGCAACAGCTTATACTACGGAAACACGTGTACACATGTTTCATAATCCTGTGTTATTTTAGGAACACATACCACATTTTAAAATACAGCAACATTTAACAAGAAAACCGGGCTTGATATGAAGGCATGTTCAACTGAGAACGAATACAAAAATAACGAAAATTAGATTATTCTCTATATTTATGTGCCCTGTAACTTGGACAATGGATCAACGTGATTCTGAAAGTTCTTGATTTGCGTAGACTCAGTCCATTTCCCTATAGTCGATCCTGCTTATTTCTTGCAGTTGACACTCAGTTATTCTAGATGCAAACATGTGTGTAATTATGTGACTATTTCCATTGTTATAATGCTTAGGATCACTAAAATAACTGCAATAAAGCAGATCTTGTGGTCTACACAACTGTTGCTCGACTTAAGGATTCGTATGCACCTTCTCCTTAGTTTCATATAATAAAAGGACCGAGATAGACATTAAAAAAATAGTCCACCATTTGCCCACGCAAGCTGAAGCTGAACAGGCATAACAATTGAACAGAAAGTCCAGTTCTCGGCGAGAAGAGAGGAGGGGTGAGGATTGGTTCATTACCTTAAATATTCATCAGACTACTGCATTGTGCGTCACTGCGTGAGTTACTCACATGTTGCCAGCCAATGAAAAGCCTGGGGTAGCCTCTGTGACGCGCAATAGAGTATTCGGAATGCCTTTTACTATCGATAGCTCACGAACCAGCTCCAGAGAACGGAATTTCCCGTATAGTTGTTAGGCCTGTTAAGTTCCTGTGGTCACTCGTCCACATATACCTGATAAAGGAATATAGAGTTGGGTGCACCTCACACGTGTGTTATCCAACCTCAACTACAAGACGATGCAAGTTGGAGCTTCCAATAATTCACACGAGACCATGAAAAATATGGTGTTTTTTTAAAACTCTACAGATCTTTTAATAATGATGTTCATACTTTATATATATTCGTCAAAGCACATTTTATAAATTGGGACGTACAATAAAGCATAGTTCGTAATAGGAGACATCACAATAAAGCATAGTTCATAATAGGAGAAATCCCAATAAAGCAGATTTCATAATAGGAGACGTCACAATAAAGCAGATTTCATAATAGGAGACGTCACAATAAAGCAGATTTCATAATAGTCCACAAAATTACATCACACATTTGTTGCCTATTTTGTACTCCTTATGCTCCTGTCAACACGACAAACAATCAAGAATATTTCAGAAGATACTACATTATTTTATCAGATTTTTCGTACACTTTTTTTAATTACAAATTTTCGCAATTTGATTGGTATATAGACACAGTTTTGCTAAACTTCCACTTTTGTAAATCACACCCCCCCCCCTTTTGGCAATAATTCTCAAAGTATTTTTCAGACCCCCCCCCCTCCAGTCACTAATAAAGCCACAAATACCAACACAAGATGACTATCACATTGTTAACAGATCAGAACAAGTTATAATTCTACGTCTCAGAACAGGACACAACCGACTCCGTAGTCACATGTATACAAAGTTCAAGATTGGCAACACGGCCTTGTGTACATGTGGACAGGCAGCACAGAGTGCCAAACATATACTTCAAGAGTGTTCTGAGCAAGAAACGCTGAGGCAGACATATTGGCCAGAGGAAACAACACTGGAATCAAAGCTCTATGGGACACTGTATGAACTACAAAAGACAGTGAGTTTTATTAAGGAGACAGAATTACAGATATAGACATGTTTCAAGTGAACGAAAGAAGAAGAAGAAGACCCCACCCCTCCCTCCCTATCATTTGCTGCCGTATGGACTGCCCCCATATCGTGATGAGTCATTTCATGCAATCGTGCATACCTCTTCTCACAGATAGAAATCTACCAGCAGTCCCAGCAGATCTCCAGATGCCATGTTTTACACTAAATAACAATTACACTTGAAAATCAAATATAGAACGTTTATTTTGAAGTTAAATAAATCTGCTTCTGTAATGAACTCTGGTGTTCTAAATCTGGTAATGCTAATGTGACTCGATATCGAAAATAATTTTTTCTAGAATTGTTGAATTCTTATGCACGTTGGAAACATAAGTCTCATAGCTCGTAATTCTTGGGGATTGAACAAACAAAAGTATTAAGCAGCGAAAGTCTATTTATATGTCACATCATTTGCAGGAACATGTGGCCATGTGGAATTCCTGGAATTCTGAATATTCGATCTTCCAGTACAGCGTTTTGTTTCAATGAGACACTTTGTCAACATTATTTCTCTAGTTCAGTTGCTCCGAAACTTTTCCAACTAACGTGCTCTTTAGACTTATGCAAAGGCACACCCCCCCCCCCATACGCACACACACACCCCAATTCTGACCCTAATTTAACACTACCCATGCATTTTCAACTATATTATAACTTCTGGAAACTACAGGTCAGACTATGCATACCACGTGGCGTAGGTAGAAAAACTACAACTAAAATGATGCATGTCACGTGGCGTAGGTAGAAAAACTATAGGGAATGCAGGGAGTTGTGAAATGAAAAGGCTGATTTTGAAATCAAACAACTGATAACCGACAACACTGAAAAGAATGATGTGGTCATACTCATAGAACGGTCTGTGTGGAGAGTATCAAGATTGGACTGAGGATTTTCTGCTATTTTAAAAGCTACAGTCATTGTTCATAAGTGTAGAGATTTTTGATTAGAAACTGGCTTCCCAGCACGCGGGCACTCCCATAAGTGCTCCGGCCTCTGCCCCAGCAGCCATCTCAGTGTATATAGACTCAGAGTCCCGGTCAGGTATTTATTGTGTGATCTTCGGGACTTTCCAAAAACGTTACTTTTCCTTCCCTCACCTCTAGATACTCCCATTTCTAACATTCTCTGTATGTGTACTTTCTCAGCCTCATTAACATCATCTGCATCTTGAAATGAATTTATTACTGCTTTCATTAAGTCTGCTTTATCTCTTCCAAGCAATGTGCCGTCTATCGCCGCATTGATGCCAATTAGCTCTCTCGTTTCCTCTGACCCCAGAATGACCAGGGCAGTATATCCATGTAATGTTCTGGACAACTGAGTTGTTCAATAAGTCCCACCATTCTTTTCTTAGCATGAACATTTCTATCTTGCAACATGCTTTGAGAGTCTGTGAGTATTACCGAGTGTGTTGATGTATCAGTTATCAACCACTTACGTGCTGCTGTAACTCCCTCTACCTCCATCCTCATGCTCGATGTGACAGTGCAAAAGTGTTAGAACCGGCATATAGTACAACAACCTCAGTATGACAATGGAAATCTATGCCATTACGAAGGACCTAAAATGAATATCAGAAACAGTAACGTTATTATATATTAGTGTGAAGCGAAAACACTAATCAGCAAAAATTATACATAAAATTGGAAGAAAGATATTAATATTTATCAGAAACCAAACACCACCAACTCAATGGGCATCAACAGACCATCATCTATCGAATTAGAGCGGGCCGCTGCAGACTACAGAGCCACCTATACCGGATCAGTGTGGCCTACATAAACGAATGCAATGCGGAACAGGCATACAGAGCCATCAACACATACTTCAAGACTGTCCAGAATACAAAGATCTACGATACAAAACATGGACACACTGGACTGAATAAGGCTAAAACTTTGTGGCAGCCGCTCTGTCCTGAAGAAGACTGGGAACTTCCTCTTAGCATTGGCCTGAAGATCTAGAAAGACCCAAAAAATCATGTACGTAGAAGAAGAAGAAGAAGAAGAAAGATGGATCACTTACATACTCGTCAATATATCACCCACAGACATCAAGATACAAGGACAGACTAACTGCTGTATATTCCACGTCACATTAACAGGCGGTTATAGACATATATTGTCGGGATTTCCCTTATAGTTTTATTACAAAAACAGACAAAATAAATCTTGTTATAACAGAAATGATTTGTCTACGCAGAAATCTCGTAGTAACAATAAGATACAGAATCATAAACGACATCATCATAAGACTAACAAATACAATGCCTATCCCGGAGTACATCAGAAGACAATAGATCACGTGGTTCTCACATGCTTTCAGACTACCATTAGACATTGTTCCTAAAACAATATTGCTATACAGACACGATGTCTTGTCTATTCCTGTGACTGCATCCAGCAGAATCTCATCATAGATGTCTTGTCTATTCCTGTGACTGCATCCAGCAGAATCTCATCATAGATGTCTTGTCTATTCCTGTGACTGCATCCAGCAGAATCTCATCATAGATGTCTTGTCTATTCCTGTGACTGCATCCAGCAGAATCTCATCATAGATGTCTTGTCTATTCCTGTGACTGCATCCAGCAGAATCTCATCATAGATGTCTTGTCTATTCCTGTGACTGCATCCAGCAGAATCTCATCATAGATGTCTTGTCTATTCCTGTGACTGCATCCAGCAGAATCTCATCATAGATGTCTTGTCTATTCCTGTGTCTGCATCCAGCAGAATCTCATCATAGATGTCTTGTCTATTCCTGTGACTGCATCCAGCAGAATCTCATCATAGATGTCTTGTCTATTCCTGTGACTGCATCCAGCAGAATCTCATCATAGATGTCTTGTCTATTCCTGTGACTGCATCCAGCAGAATCTCATCATAGATGTCTTGTCTATCCCTGTATCTGCATCCAGCAAGTACTCGTGAATCAGTTTTCGTGTTTATCGTTTGTGAGGGTGACATGATGATGGTCTTTAGGTCTCCACAAGGTTTAAGTCAGCACTATGTGCCACGACGTGTTCACTTAATTTCGTATATATATATATATATATATTAAACTCGCTAGCAACATTCTACATATTGCTACATGGTAAAGTCTTAAACGTAACCACTGTTTTTTCTCTTTATGTTTCTTTACTGAATTACATTCAGTGCAGTTATATTTATAGTGTTCCAAATCTAGAAAAATTGTGGAAAAAAAACATTCCTAGAGATTAACAATGTGGATTGTGACATTCTAAATAGGGTAGTCGGGTGGGGATGGTGAAATAATTTTTTTTTAAACTGCTGATGCTGTTGATAATTGTGAGGATGATGATTGTAATGATATGACCCCACGCTGCATACATAACATTTGCAAATAACTGTATATCTCACATACGTTTTCAAGGACACCTGTTGCCGCGCTAGCATTTATAATAATAATAATAATAATGTTTGCTTTGAAATGAATAAAAGTGTAGTAGCTTATGATGGGCTACATAAGGTGCATGAATATTGCCCTAGTCGGGAAATAAATATGCGAAAATATGACTAAACGAACACACTCATGCATAACCGTTTCATTGATGTTTTAAAAAACGATAATCCGGGACTTTGGCATCATGTGACTGTTACAGTACTCCAATTTGATTGGTTACATCTGGTATCTTATAGAACCACATGAAGACACTACGAAATTAAAGTGCAGTTTTAATGTGTGTTAACTTTGCAGTAAAACATATTTATTCAGACGTGTGCAACGATATACACACAACGCTATACGACGTCGCTGCTATACACACGCGTCTATCTCCTGACATCCAAACGAAAAAACAGAAGAAAACACGGGGAGAGAAAGATGTACTATTGTGTTGACAACGAATTCTCACACTAACCAAAAAAAGAATTCCACGGTTCGTTGATTATTCTACGTCAGATTCACGCACGGGAGCACTGTAAAAGAAATGAACAAATGCAGAAACCATACAGTTGCTAGCAACGTCTAGAAGCCAACTAGACCCCTGACAGTATCAAACAGTGATAACATATCCAGTAACACATCTCAGGTTGCTTATTCGCATTCAGACAACATGTTAAAACTGGCAATGTCCTCTTTCATTCATAAATATATACGTATAACACTGCACTTAGTGACGTGCTACACAAATCGCCAGATATTCTTCTGGGTCAAATTCATCGTTTAACTCCTTATCTCAAGCAAGACGCTAAAACTGCCAGTATAAGCAGATCTATTCTTCATGTAAGCCAATGAAATATCTATTTTATAGTTATTTCTAAATACATTACGACAGGGTAGGAAAACCCTCCGCGGATAAAGAGTTAATGATCAGTAGAAATGTGTTTATACCAAGAACCCGGGAGTGGTGTGAAGAGAACAAATTAATAGATAGGGAATTGGGATATCAACATTGCATTTATCCAAGATAGTCGATATGCTTGCCACAAATTTTTTTACCTGAAAAATATAGTATTATATTATTTTTGAGGATGAGTCTTAGGATTTCGTGAAGTTATTTGGTTTCTTTATTTTTTTTAAAATAAAAACCATTACAGAAGTGGTGGGGGGGGGAGGAGGTTTACCATCTAGCTTCTTGGCTTGCTTCTTGGCTTGCTTCTTGGCTTGCTTCTTGGCTTGCTTCTTGGCTTGCTTCTTGGCTTGCTTCTTATTACTAAATATCATATTCTGATTTTTTAAAGGGAGGAGAGTTGGGACCTAAGCAGCATTCTATTCTTATCGGCGGACTTGCATTGCATAATACATGAAGATTCAGCATTCAGTATAAACATAATTCATGCTTCTTGCAACTTTTCATTGATAATTCAGCATTCAGTATAAACATAATTCATGCTTCTTGCAACTTTTCATTGATAATTCAGCATTCAGTATAAACATAATTCATGCTTCTTGCAACTTTTCATTGATAATTCAGCATTCAGTATAAACATAATTCATGCTTCTTGCAACTTTTCATTGATAATTCAGCATTCAGTATAAACATAATTCATGCTTCTTGCAACTTTTCATTGACAATTCAGCATTTAGTTTTAAATATGTTCTAATGACACATTTCGTATCGATAAAATAAGATGCTAGTTTTTAAACATGATAATCACGTCGAAATCAGATGTGCTGGGTCAGAAGTCGCAAATAATGAAGATCCACTGTAAACCAGCATTACAATTTACTTCACTTCCCCGCAGAAATAAACGAAATTTCGTGTTGGTCAGCAGAGAACGAACGTACAGGAAGAAGAATAGGAGAATATGTAGAACAAATAGAGGTATTTCATAAAAACGGTAGCAAATATCAGCTAAACTATTGTCTGTTTCCTACAAATATCAGCCAGGCTACAGTCTGTTTGCTACAAATATCAGCCAGGCTACAGTCTGTTTGCTACAAATATCAGCCAGGCTACAGTCTGTTTGCTACAAATATCAGCTATAACATTGCCTGTGTAAAGGGGAGCAGTGGAATAGGTCCAGTTGGGTTGGAGTAAGGGGTGAGTGGATCCAATGAATGATAATTTGGGTTATGGGTCATTGAGTATGTTTTGTGTTTTGATGGGATGGACAACAGTTGAGACTAACAAGGGATGTCACAGGGTTATGAAGGATGTACAAGCGAAGTTAAGTTCTCATTGAATCCACGAGAAATTGCGAGGGATGAAAGTCCCAGAAGACTGGAGAATATGTGATTACAATTCACTTATTCGTGAGAACCAGCTGAAATCACGTTTATGCAGTTGTAGTTAACAAATATACCTAGATACGGGAAAATTGTGCTTTCTTTGCAATCTTTCACCAACGAATTTCTCACATTACTTTCAGGATTGATGGAAACGTGTTTGTCGACGTTGTATCCATCTGTTTTAACTAAGTATTGAACGACATGTAAACACTCTATTCTATGACAGCATTCGAATCTGTTTGTATCAAGTATCTCGTCTATGCAGTTGTAGTTAACAAATATATATAGATGGGGAAAGAGTTCCCGGAAAGCTCCAACGCTGGAGTTCATATGCATCCGGTTATGTTCGTTCGTCCATCACAAGTGATGATGACCATTTGTTACATCGACTTTTGAAAATTCAATTAGAGTTATGTCCTTGAGTATGGGTTTTTAGATGGCTAATGTAAACATGGAATGACGACTGTAGAAGGATCTTGGTCTATCCGTGACTTTCTAGCTGCTCTACGCTGTTGAGCTGCTGCATTTCTCCTCTTTTCACAAGATGATGCGCTCTTTTTTTTATTGTAGAACGTCTTGTAAATCTATCTTGTTCAAGTTCTTCCCATGTATCGTGGTCTATTTCAAAGGCTTTCAGTGCGTTCTTTAACGAGTCCTTGTAGCGCTTCTTTTGGCCACCTTGAGGTCCGGTTATAAGTTGTGTATCGTAACAGAAAATTGTGCTTAACATTGTTTCAGTGTAGAGTATTGAGTAGCTACTAATAATCTAGAACTGTTAGTAGATGATAATAACTAGTGATTGAGAACTTATAATATGTACTTGTTAAATTATAATTATTCATCTGTGTGGAGGAGCTTGATTTATCGTAGGACATTGTAGAAACTGATTATTGACGGCAAGATGTTGAGAACTGTAAGGTTCCTACGAACTTTCATTGATAATGAAGGGATAAATGTTTCAGTGTAGGGTAACAATCCTAAACAGGAAGTAGGTGGCTGGAGTAACACAGGGCAAATATCAAGATAAACAAAAATAGATAGATGTTACCGAAATAAAACATAAAACAACTTAAAAATGAGAAATAGAGACATGCGACGTTTCGACTAAAAACCTTTATCAAGACAAACACAAAGGTAAGGGAGAGGATCGTTGATAATGAGTAGTTTACGATTAGAATAAGACGGGAGTGGCTGCGGTGTAACTGTATAACTACTGGACGTGTCAAATTACTGTCAGGGAGCACGGACACCTAACAATAACACGCGTGCACTAGTTGACCTAAATCAACGTCAATCACATGTTGACGATTTACGGTAACAGTCACTAGGAAGTAAGGGCAAATCATGGAGATCTATGATGACAAGTTAGCTGTATACTTATATGATATTGTTAAATTAATTTATATGTTGGTAATGAAGATTATAGCTAGGGTTGCATATATGTATTGTATAAGTATTTGATTAGATAATATGTTGATGTTGTCAGTTATACAAGAGTCGAGTTGGGGGTCCACCATTAAATATGTTGCCTCTTGAGCTATTGGACTTCTGTTTAAGCTAGTTCTGATAATAGTTAAGCTAGTTCTGATTATAGTTAAGCTAGTTCTGATAATAGTTAAGCTAGTTGGTTAGAATATTATAACTGGTTTGAAGGAGAGGAAATATTAAGGAAGGGGTGGAGTTGATATTAAGGAGGCACTTTCGTACTCAAAAGTGGATATACCTTTCTGGGAGTTATTCAATGGGATAAATTTATTTGGATCTTTGAGGAACTCTATTCTGTGTTATGATTCAGGAACTGGATTATTCCATTTTGTCACTCAACCCGTGAGCAATCTTCTAATAGCCTATACGATCACACGGATTACTTCTTCTTCTTCTGCATTCGTTCTCAAACTCCTGCAGATTAGCAGGATGTAGTCCGGAGAACGGAGTGCATTGTGTCATGGTTTACAGCATTGCTGCGATATCTGCGCCTTTCGGCCTGACACATCCGACTTCAGCATGGCTGTGGGTCACTGACCCTATATGGGATAGGACAGCCAACTCCATCCCATAACCTCCTTAGTCGCCTTTTACGACATGCGTGGAAGGTAAACAGTGTTGCTATTCTTTGCTCCCCTTTCGGGCATCGGCAACACACGGGCGATACGGAGTTCTAAGGTCTAGGATGACAGCTATCACTTCATTCAGTTGGATGTAGACTTTAGAAACATGTCATTTTGTTACCAGAATTCACAAACCAGAATCAAAATCAATTTGTCGTTAAGCTTAGCGATGGGATCGTTAATTAGCACTCCGAGAAAAAATAAATCGAATTATTTGTGTTAGTCAATATCCGTTGAAAACAAACTCTTCACAAAAGTCTTTGGGTCAAAAGTCTTTTGTTTTTTATTATTTCTGAAGCAATGCTTAGTGCATGTGCCTCCGCAGAGTGGTTGAAGCAGAACATTTCAGATGGTGAACATGTGGATACATTTTCTTTTTCTTAATAGTTTACATGCACCTCAATAGCTGCATTTATCACTTCTTTAGTTGTTGATCCGTCAGTATAGGTCAACCAATGCGCAAGCAGCTGAGTACGTAGGGGATAAGTGTGTTATGATGCATGTTCATAACTCAACTTACTTTAATCTTCTGCTTGACTGATTTTTATACTACCAAGTATTCGGGAGGTCTAGGTCCATGTTTGGTCAATGTGCACTTGTTCATATTAGTATTAAATTCCATTGATTATGTACTGTGATGTTTGATTAAGTAGCCCGCATTCACGATGTTACACAATACCTGTGTGTAGCTGAGGAATGAGTAACTAATTCATTTCAAATTACGCATGCAGGGTTCAAGCCTGTGTTTATCTTACACTGTATTAACTGTTCCAGTTAAGTTGCGCTACCGTGCGCTAGCGCACACATTTTATCCCTTGACGCACAGAGTTTGGACTTGGCTTACAGGCTAACGTAAATCTGTGTAAGTGTTCCTATAATTTAAAAACAGAACTGGTTTAAATAGAATATGCTGTAGAAGATTATATTTTCTTAGGTAGATGGTTTGCCCAGAAATAGTGATGTTCGAAATGTATCAGCCCATGGAAATAGATTTTCACACAAAGGCATACTAATCTTAGTGGAATCATTGATTGTATCTATATATTTTGCTCCTACACTGTATGTGTGTGTGTGTTGCTTTTACATTGTATTTGTGTATTTTGCTCCTACACTGTATTTGTGTGTGTGTTGTCCTTATATTGTATTTATATGTGTTACCATTATATAGTATTTATATGTGTTGCCCTTATATTGTATTTATATGTGTTGCCCTTATATTGTATTTATATGTGTTGCCCTTATATTGTATTTATATGTGTTACCATTATATAGTATTTATATGTGTTGCCCTTATATTGTATTTATATGTGTTGCCCTTATATTGTATTTATATGTGTTGCCCTTATATTGTATTTATATGTGTTGCCCTTATATTGTATTTATATGTGTTGCCCTTATATTGTATTTATATGTGTTGCTCTTACATTGTACATATGTGTGGTACTCTGTTTCTTTACGAAAATTTGTAATCGATTTATTCATGTTCTCCGACTTATTTAACATCAAGTACAGAGCATACCAGAATCCCAGAATCCCATCCCAGCATCCCAGAATCGCATCCCAGAATCACATCCCAGAATCGCTTCCGGAGAATATTTCATTAAAATCGACTGGGTCATGACAAGAATCCGATCCAATAGTTATCATGTAAATAATCTACAAACGGCGTTGCTTAACCTTTTCGTGCCTTTGGATATACACAACAGTTTCTTCCGCAACCCCATGTTAAGAACCCATGATGGATCTACGTCGATGTTTTTAGTATCGTTAATGTCATGAGATAATAAATAACACAACGAGAAACATAACAGAAGACAATAACAAGAATATATTTTGAAAATAAACTTCATGGCAATCAGAATTTGAAACACGCGGATTAATTGAACGGACATTTGTGGAGATTCATGATCGCCTACGAATGTCAGCGTGAAAATAACTTGATGACTGCGTGCTATTTACCTAAAAATATCTTGTCTCACCAGTGTCTAACTCGATACCACTGTTTGTCAGTTCCTTGGTATTCAAACACATTAAATTATCCGAACAATTGGGATATTGATAGATATTTTATGGGCTTAAATAGTCATTGTTTCTTTCGTCTATCTATATTCTAATTTTGTTTTTGTCAGAGTGCACCCATTTTCGATTGAATTATTTTATGTGGTAGTTTTAAAAAAAATTTTAAAGGGGAATAAGTTATTGAACCAAACATTGTAAGGGGGAATAAGTTATTGAACCAAACATTGTAAGGGGGAATAAGTTATTGAACCAAACATTGTAAGGGGGAATAAGTTATTGAACCAAACATTGTAAGGGGGAATAAGTTATTGAACCAAACATTGTAAGGGGGAATACGTTATTGAACCAAACATACTCGGGTTGAAATCTTGATCTTTCTATCTATTGTCTTTTATAAGCTCTTGATGTACGGTGACGCAGAAGTGAATGACGATCGGTTTGTGGACTACGACATGTTTAGTCGCTTGACATGCAGTAATATTACGACGTCCCAGAACGTTGATAACTCCTACACACAAATTTCGTCTTGGTCTTCTTCTGACTCTTGCTGCTTCGATTTTCATGTTGTATGCTCTTGCCACTGGCTAATAAGGGTTCAATTCGTATTAAGTCGTTGAACCATTTTAGTCGGTTTTTCAATATATTTTACAACAGCATTGTTCCAACAGTTGTTGTAATCTCTTAATGTCTTACACAATCTCTTATTCTGTTGTTTGTTTTCTTAGACATCTCATTTGACATTGTTGTGAACTTTCTCTCTTGCTACTGTTCTTCAGCTAGTGTTAACATCTGACTTTGATAATATAATGTTGTTATGAAGATTGAATTTATGATTTACCTTTTGGTTTTCATTGACATAGAAGTGTGTTTCAAGATGGGTAAGTTTTTCATTGTCATAGAAGTGTGTTTCAAGATGGGTAAGTTTTTCATTGACATAGAAGTGTGTTTCAAGATGGGTAAGTTTTTCATTAACATAGAAGTGTGTTTCAAGATGGGTTTTTCATTAACATAGAAGTGTGTTTCAAGATGGGTAAGTTTTTCATTAACATAGAAGTGTGTTTCAAGATGGGTAAGTTTTTCATTGACATAGAAGTGTGTTTCAAGATGGGTAAGTTTTTCATTAACATAGAAGTGTGTTTCAAGATGGGTAAGTTTTTCATTAACATAGAAGTGTGTTTCAAGATGGGTAAGTTTTTCATTAACTTACTGAAATCTTGATACCATCGACTATTGTCTAGACATCTGACGCTACCTAGTCTATCCATCTGACACTACCTAGTCTATCCATCTGACACAACCTAGTCTATCCATATGACACTACCCAGTCTATCCATCTGACACTACCTAGTCTATCTATCTGACACTACCTAGTCCACTCATCTGACACTACCTAGTCCACTCATCTGACACTACCTAGTCTATCCATCTGACACTACCTAGTCTATCCATCTGACACTACCTAGTCCACTCATCTGACACTACCTAGTCTATCTATCTGACACTACCTAGTCTATCCATCTGACACTACCTAGTCTATCTATCTGACACTACCTAGTCCACTCATCTGACACTACATAGTCTAGCCATCTCACTACCTAGTCTATCCATGTGACACTATCTAGTCTAGCCATCTGACACAACCTAGTCTAGCCATCGGACACTACCTATTAATCTAACCATCTGAGATTATCCACTTACACCAAATGACTCTGATTAACTAAGACTTCAATTCAACCAGTTATCATCCAGTCTAGACAGGAGAGACTACTGCGTAAACTACTACGTCTAACAAAATCTGACTATCCAGTATAACCATATGAGATTTCCATGTCTAGCCAGTTGATATTATTAAATACAGCCTGTCCAGACTATTATTTTAACCAGCTATCCTATTCAGGACGTCGCCACCAACCCGTAGCATTTTTTGACTGTAGTGATATACCAACACTAAAAACTGATCCGTCTCTGTGGCGACGTGGTACAGAGCCCGTCTGGGACGGCCAAGGTACCGAGTTAGACGGCCAAGGTACCGAGTTTGATCCCCGCCACAGTCAATTATGCATCCGGGTCGTTAAGAAAGCACTGGCTAATTACTGAACGTATTTATATTGCCTAGAAAATTACTACAGTAAAAAAAGCTGGGTTGATAGCCACGTTCTGAATAGGATATGCTACCAGTAACGGATACGTTACAACATACGATGTTAACCATATAATACTAGAATAAGTACACACATACTAACATCGTCACAACATACAATGTTCTGAATGCGTCATTTTCTATGACAATTTTCTTTGACAATTTTCTATGACAATTTTCTATGACAATTTTCTATGACAATTTTCTATGACAATTCCGAACGTTTTTAAATTACATATTGCAAAGATCCTAAACGATTTTATATCAATGATTCTCAAATAGAGTAATGTGTATCCCAAATATTTATCCCTCTCTGTCTCCCTCTCCCCCTCTCTCTAACTACCTCTCTCTCACTTCGTCTCTTTCTCTCGGTGGATCTGTATGCACTGATGTCCATGTGCATATATGTCAGCTGAGTCCAAGAATTAGATGGAAAAATGTTTTGAATGTTTTTTTTCTTTTCCGGCTAATTAGACCTCGATCGTTTTGTCTCACGTCACTTGTGTTTTATCTCTAGACCGTGAAGCGACCTCGAATTTATACAATCTCTATGTTGCGGCAGCCATGTTTCATCGTTTATTGTTTGATTTCTAATATTTTGTCCGTCCATCTGGCTATTCGAGTACTCAAAGTCTTCTACTGAAGTGAACTAGCTAGAGGGTGGGGAGAGACGCCCGCCTCGGAAGCTGCGCTAAGGGGCACGAAAATCAATCACTCAGATTCAAGTCGATGGATAATGGAAGATTGGGAGTCAGAACATGACAATGAGTACTAGGAAGTGATTCACAATTACTGAAAAGGTGATAGGCGAGAAGTAATGATCTTTTCTATAAATATCATCCGCTGGTCGTTGCAAGGGGTGGGGGGTCAAATTTTCGGATTAGTCCAGGAATATATATATACTATTTTATAGCTACATCACGTTTCTAGTGTTGTAGATTGATTCCTGTGATTGCCAATAATCAGGAGCAATATACTTGATTCTTGATTAGAAAACTGGCTTCACAGCACGTGGGGCATTCCCATAAGTGCTCTGCCCTCTGTTCCAGCAGCCTTTCGACTCTATGGTGTTTCGAGTTCAATGCTGCCGAAACAGACGTCGACATCAGGGCACAACTCTGGCCCTTGCGACAGGTTTCTTTGTTGTTCTGCCCACCCACGCCGTGCCCGTAATTAGTTCAAGCACAACGTCAGCGTGTCGGAACAACATGGTAACTGTTATCGAAGGTTGCGACTATGGGATTGTATAGATAATGTGCCATGAAGCTTCTATAAGATAATCTCAATATAAAGGCATGTCATCTACTAATGTTTTCTGTTGCATGGTTGGTTTGTCTAATGAGCCATTGGTGAAACCCACAGCCACAACCGCATGCTTAATTACCCAAATTACATACCTCTATTACCCAAAACAATATAACATATTGGAATCGAAAAATGAGCACATGCCAGATATCAAACATGCCAGATATCAAACATGCAAGATATCAAACATGCAAGATATCAAACATGCAAGATATCAAACATGCCAGATATCAAACATGCCAGATATCAAACATGCAAGATATCAAACATGCCACATATTAAACATGCCAGATATCAAACATGCAAGATATCAAACATGCCAGATATCAAACATGCAAGATATCAAACATGCCACATATCAAACATGCCAGATATCAAACATGCAAGATATCAAACATGCCAGATATCAAACATGCAAGATATCAAACATGCAAGATATCAAACATGCCAGATATCAAACATGCAAGATATCAAACATGCCACATATCAAACATGCCAGATATCAAACATGCCAGATATCAAACATGCCAGATATCAAACATGCCACATATCAAACATGCCAGATATCAAACATGCAAGATATCAAACATGCCAGATATCAAACATGCCAGATATCAAACATGCCAGATATGTATATCCCACTTCTCTATCGTGTGATCCACAAGCTTCTTATGAACGCTATCAATGGTCTCGATAAGCGCTACAATGCATCATTAAAGACTTCACTACAAGACTTTGGCATAATCTATAAAATATCAACGTGCTGCACAAAACAGAGCTACATAACATTCTGCAATATAAAAACAAAGACAAATCATCTTGTGAAAAATGTAGAAATGTAGCAGCCCAAAAGTGAAGACTGGCAAGAAAGACAGGGATAGATCAAGCATCTTTTAAAGTGATAATCCCATGCCCAGCCTGACGAAGTAACTTTAAGATCCAATTTGGCTATCCACTATAAGCACCATAAAATCTGGACAAGGACATATCTATAATAAAATCTAATTAACTGGATGTAACAAATGGTCATCTTGACGGGGCCCAAGAAGGAAGCAAAGAATAACAACACTGTTTACCTTTCATGCATGTTGTAAGAGGCGACTAAGTAGGTTATTGGGTGGAGTTAGCTGTCACACCCCATATAAAGTCAAAGTGACCCACAGCTTTGCTGAAGTCGGATGTGTCAGACAGAAAGGCGCAGATAGACAGCAATTCTGTAAACCATGACACAGCGTATTCTGTTCTCCGGACTACATTCTGCTAATCTGCAGGAGTTTGATGACATGTGATGGATGAATAAGAACAATAATATTCCAAGAACCGCGGTATGCTGCCAACTATCCTAACCAATCAAAAATAAAAATAGCGTACACAGTCTTGTTGAAATCTAATGTGTCGTACAGAAAGGCACTTATTTCGTACCTAAGCTGTAAACCACACAGCGTATTCTATTTTAGTAATACATTCTTTTAACTTGCAGGATTTTGAGAATGAACTCAGATAACAAGTACACATTAAGTATAACAGTAAAATAACCTTATTTATAAGCGTACATCAAACCCACCAGTCTAGGTGGGTCAGTGCGGTAGTACTTTAGGCTAAGGGAGCAAACCCTGACAGAAAATCCCAACTGCATAGATGGTTAGCGGAGTACCACATGCAAAGGGAGCAAATCCGTATTAAAAATATCCTTGGGGGGGGGGGCTAAACCAGATGATGGTCGCACCCAATCATCCTCTGTCAACTCCTGCAGTCCTGATGATTCCATGCGTATCTGCTGTGCATTTCCCTTGAACTTCATCAAAGGAACCGAGAGAGGTTAGTGCAAAATGGGTAGGGCACTTTTTTCCATACAAGCCGCCCGGGCTTATTACTAATTGTCAAGGGCGTTGGCTGGGTCACGTCCGCAAAATGCCAAAGTGCTGCATCTCAAATCAAGCACTGATCGGGGACTGGCTGAAGGGCATCGAGCCCGCTGTAGACCAATGCTGAGGTATAAAGACATCTGCAAATCCTCAATGAAAGACTTCCACATAGAATCCAAAACTTGGGAAATACGGCGGAAACTCAGGATGTCTGGTGGCAGAACTTGCGTGCGGGAGCAGCATTGTTCAGAAATAATATGTTTAAAGATAAGGTAGAAAAAAAGAGAAAGACAAAAACAAAATTCATCCGTTGCCGTGATATGATCCCTAAAAAAGTCACATTCCTGAAAGAATATTCAACAGATTGCTTCTTCTTGTTGCTAAATGAACGTCTGCAATACACAAGACTATACATACAAAATAAATACATATTTCCTGTGTGTCACAATTTTTACTTCTTTCTACAAAAAATAACTGGATATATAGACTATAATTATCACAATAACATAAACTTATTGGACAGCAAAATACATTCAGTGAACTATGACGATCCAACTTGAGGATCTCAGGGATATGAGTCGTCTTTCCCACAACCGTTCCCAGATTGAAAATAATATTGGCGTATAAAAGATAAGGTTAAGGCAAGTGGGTTAAAAATGTTAAGATGAAGGGCAAAGATTATGAGAGAAAAGCAATAAATAGTTACGAGATTCTATTTTATCCAGTCCTGTGGAGTCCATTATGGAAACATAGAATAGTAAATAAAACTGTTACCTGCCATGCATGTAGTAGGAGACGATAGTGGAGTTTTGGAAGGTGGGGTCAATTGTCCAATCCCATAGGTCAATTCTAATCCAAAACCTGTTAATGTCTGATGTGCCCAACAGATTGAGGCAGAGTATCGCATTCAATCTGTAAACCATGACACAACGCATTCCGTACTCTGGAATATATTATACTTGCCAGTAGGTAGTTGAGAAAGAAAGCAAACCAGAAGCAACCAGACTACACTAGAAGAAACACCATAGAGGCATATATATATATGTCCCCAGAAATTGCGATCAATAGAGCTCGTATATCCCGTTGTGAAAATGTCTGAAAGAGTGGGAGAGTGTGCTGTTTCTAAAGAGATTTATTTCATACCCAGAAGACTGAAACTCTCAGGGATGCGGTGCAATGTTTTGAGAAGCCTACAACTCAGAGGGGGATAAAAGTATAACTGTATAGATGAATCGATGTAAGGCAATCACAAAATGAAATCCTCACTATGTAGGCACGTAATCTGCTAGAGGTTACTGTTGCATGATCTGATAGGATACTTTTCAGGTCTTCAGACCTTCCGCATGCGTCGTGTAACTTGAAAAGAGATGGAATGTGGGCATGAATTGATGGTGATCATGGCATTCTGCTTCTTTACCAGACTGCCGGAAAACAGGTCAGGGTAATTTCTAATGAACAATGAACCCCATTAAAATTTCAAGCACTATTGCTTGTCCTGACAGGTTGGTTTTTTTTTGCCATGCAAATAGTGAACGTCGTAGTTCAGGTAATCATGTCACCACGACCACAGATTTAATATTATCTGGGGTTTTGTTTTGTATTTTTGAAATCACTCGAGCTTGATTGTATCATGACCATCGGAGATAAAAGATATGTTGCCTAATTAGAAAACATCCTTCTAAAATTGCACATTTGACTTTTTCCGTGATTTTAGTGACTGAAAGTATTACGGGGAGTATCAAATGGTCATTTTAGAAGGCTGTTTTCCAATTAGCCAGCATGTCTTCTATTGTTGATGTCTACATGATCGTGAGTACATGTAATAAACGTTTTTACTTTTTTGTAAGATCTTACACATAATTGGTTTAGAGAAACGTGCACATAATTACTGTATCAATCATAATTGGTTTAGAGAAACGTGCACATAATTACTGTATCAAGCTTAATTGGTTTAGGGCAACGTGCACAGAATTAATATATCAAGCATAATTGGTTTAGAGCACCGTGTATAGAATTACTGTAACAAATATATTTGAGTTGACTGTTCGAGACGGATACTGTTTTCTGGATTGTTTTCTAGAACATTGAGAACATTAACAACACAGATTGATTACTACTTTACAGTATAGATAGAAGAGAGCTCTCAGCAAACTTACCTTGACGTGTCAAATTCTGCAGCATATCCTTATATCTAAAGCAGTGGTAGACAAAATACGGCCCAGGGACTTTTTGTTATTCCGCGAGGATGATCTAAGATTTACATATGAGCTGGTCGCAGAACTTAGAAAACGCTAATTGTATCACAAAAGTATAAAAAAAAATTCTGGCCGCTTAGAAAAAACCTAATCCAACCTACTGACACAATAAGGTTGCCCATTTTTGATCTAGAATATAATCTTTGATCTAGAATATAATCTTTGATCTAGAATATAATCTTTGATCTAGAATAGAATATTCAATCTAGAATATAATCTTTGATCTAGAATATAATCTTTATGTCTGACATAATTAATACACGGTGAAATGCTTTATATCTAGAGCAGTGAATCTCAAACTGATTTGCCGCGTAGACTAATTGCAGATTTGTATGTTTTTCATAACCTGTCTAAAATTTAATTTTCCTAAACATATTAACTTCAAATGTGTTTTTAATGGCTGACACAATTCTGCTCACTTTAAAGTGTTTGTTGTAGAGTGGACAATTTTGTTATTCATACCTTGAAGAGTACATCTCGTGCACCCCCAATTTTTATTCTCACTGACATGGACCTCCTGCAAGTCGAAATCGACCTTGGGGTCCATATAGACTACCTTAAGGATCTATTATATAATTGACATAATCTACATACGGTGATATACTTTCTATCTAGAGTATAATCTGACATAATCCACATACGGTGATATACTTTCTATCTAGAGTATAATCTGACATAATCCACATACGGTGATATACTTTCTATCTAGAGTATAATCTGACATAATCCACATACGGTGATATACTTTCTATCTAGAGTATAATCTGACATAATCCACATATGGTGATATACTTTCTATCTAGAGTATAATCTGACATAATCCACATACGGTGATATACTTTCTATCTAGAGTATAATCTGTGTATCTGAGATAATCCCCACTGAGAAATAACTCACTCATGGTAGTGGGAGGAGTGTATATTCTTCTTTCATGTGCTTGCCCGTGACCGTCCTTGGTATCTCTGAACTGAAAGTAAAAGTGGCATGAAAGGCTGATTTTTTAAAATTATTTCCGAAACAATCAAAAACCTAACGAAAGAAGCATTGTTTACTCTCTGTTAAGAGTTCTATAACAGTAAACCAGTCATGGTTTGGCTGTAGTAGAGTTTATAATGGGGAATTTCCTATTAAATATTATTTCCAGCTCAATGCGGGCAGATGTGGCCTCTTTTGAACGGAGCAAACCATACATTATTTAACGAAACGAACTTTCGCTAAAGGAGCATAAAACGCCGCATCCATCGATCTTCGCGCAATGCACTGAGAGTCATCCCCCCATCCCCCTCCCTCCGGAAGACCCTTAGGGATGGAAGTGGGCTTTCAGTGAGTTGCGCGAAGATCGATTGATATTCTGCGAGTTTTTAATCTCCGACTCACGGAAGCTCTATTAAAATTGAGCATAATATTGAAAAGTTGGAATTAAATCACGAGATGTGGACGGACACATCTGCCCGTATTGAACAGTATTTTCATTGTATATCTAAATCAGTATCATTATAGCACTTTGCCCATTAATCATTTGTGCTACAATCTTTCCCTTACAAACGAAACTCTCTACAACAGTGCACATGTACTGTAACACCGGCTAAGATCACTTATATAATTTGAACAGTTCCTCCTTTTTCCGCGTTCATTCTCAAACTCCTACAGATTAACAGGGTGTAGTCCGGAGAAAGGAATGTTTTGTGTAATAGTTTACAGCTTGACTGTGATATCTGCGCCTTTCGGTCTGTCACATCGTACTTCATCCTGTCTTCTGGGTTACTTGAGTCCCTATGTGGGATATGGCAACCAACTCTACCACATAATCTCCTTGGTCGCTTCTTACGACATGAATGTAAAGTAAACAGTGTCACTATTCTTTGCTCCCTCTTCGAGCCACTCCAACAAACCGGCGATTTGTGTTTCGACCTTTAGTCTTACACATAAAAATCTCAGACACGGTGTACAAATACCGTAGCCTCGGCTTATATCACTGATATAATTTTAATAGTGTTTTATTTGTACGAATTGTTAACCTTGGCTTCTTATATTGTTTCCTTGGACGAGGCCTTTTCATCTTAGTATCATCCATTTATTGTTAAAGGTTTTTTAGAGTTAATAGTCTGTATCCGGTGAACTTAGATGCTCGCGAATACTTACCCAGAAAGATTATTGCCAACTTAAACATACTTACCCGGAAAGATTATTGCCAACTTAAACATACTTACCCGGAAAGATTATTTCCAACTTAAACATACTTACCCGGAAAGATTATTTCCAACTTAAACATACTTACCCGGAAAGAGTATTGCCAACTTGAGCATACTTACCCGGAAAGATTATTTCCAACTTAAACATACTTACCCGGAAAGATTATTTCCAACTTAAACATACTTACCCGGAAAGAGTATTGCCAACTTGAGCATACTTACCCGGAAAGATTATTTCCAACTTAAACATACTTACTCGGAAAGATTATTGCCAACTTGAGCATACTTACCGGAAAGATTATTTCCAACTTAAACATACTTACCCAGAAAGATTATTTATAACTTAAACATACTTACCCAGAAAGATTACTTCCAACACCAGCAGACAAGCATAGATCAACCCCAGGCAGACCAAACAAGTATAGATCAACACTCGGCAGTTGAGCATAGATCGCTCTCAGCAGACGAGCATAGATCGCTCTAGGCAGACAAACAACAGGTTTACTCTACCGAAGTTGTTGAAATTACGGCTCGGCGTATATTACACATATTTATATCATTGCTTCATTAGCCAGACTATCCTAATACCGCATCATTCATATTAGGTCATGGACAGTGTTTCCACGCTCTGGCGTCTCTGCGTCCCGCACTTGTATAAAACATTGTCACTCGTAGTTTGCTATAAACTTTTCAGAGTACTTTCTTTTTATCCAGAGAAAATTGGCTGCCTAATATGTACCCGTCAACCCTAAACAAATCATTCTTACAGTAACAGAAGACATGTCTTCAGCTCAACCTAAGAAAATCTTTATATAACATGTATAGAATATTTGAAAGGTTATCTAGGGTTTGTATCCTGTGCCATTCACAACCACAGTCGAGTGGTCTGGTTTATGCATAAATTACAGTTTTCTATAATACGATATTATGCAAAAAAAAGTAGTGGTTCTCAAGCGGTTGAATAATTTTGGTGTATATAAAAATATTGTTCGATTAGTAAATTTCTTCTACACGATTATGACCTATGTGTATAGCAGTCCTTGTGACCAACACACACATTTGGAGAAGGGAACTGCTAGAGAAACAAATTCGATCGAGAATCTATGTGTCTTTCTAGAGATTGCATCAACGTAGATTCTCTCACTAGCATATAAAATACGAAAATACTTGCTGTGACTGTGGGACCAACGATAGAGTAGCATGACCTTCTAATGCAGTGTTTCTCAACCTTTTTTCTACTATGCCCCGTTTAAGTTTCTCTAAAATTCGGATGCCTCCCTATGTAACATTTACATATTTTTGAATCATATCCTAAATGAAGCATACTTATAACGTGTTCGAATTGCACCCCCCCCCCCCTGAATAGGCAAGTTGCCCTCCTGTGGGGCGCGGACCCCACGTTGGGAAACACTGTTATCGTTGAGTTGTGCTAGCTCAAACATTCGGCATCAGTCAGTGTGTTTAAATGTTTTCTTAACATTTATTGTTTCTGTGTCCTCATAAGGTATATACAAAGTGATCAATGAAAATCACGAGAAAATTCAATTGCGTCACGCTAGAAGGATGATTCCCAATGAGTCAATAAATCATATATTTGTCGATGGTCACCGCCAAACATTGGTATTAATTGGATGTGTGACACGGTCAGGATTAATGTTTAGCCACTGGTGTCAAACTGTAGTCCCTTCCTAGTTACTTGGGAGCGCGTTGGAATCGCGAGTAATTTATAACAATTAATCACTTTAATAAAATAGCAATGGCATAATAATTAGACCACCATAGAGATATGTAGAATAATGCTGGTGTCAGATGTAGACTTTTGTTGGTGTCAAATGTAAAATAATGCTGGTGTAAGAAGTTGACTAATTCTAGTGTTAAATGTAGACTAATGCGGATATATCAAATGTAGATCAATTATCAGGTGGCATGTTCTTTACAAAACGTAGTTTTCCAAATGGATCTCTTGAATTCTCTGCGTTCTTGATTAAGCTGTCCTACCTCTTTTAGTGGCATGCGCAGGCATTCTTGAATATCTTTTTCCCAGCGGCATTTTGGGCGGCCTTTGTCCCTGTTGCCTTCTACCATCCACTCTAGTAACACCCTCTTCATTCCGTCGAGTCTCTTAATGTGACCGAAAAAAATATAGCTTTTTCTTTAATATTGTGTTCTTCTTCTTCTTCAGCGTTCATTCTCAAACTCCCGCTGAATTCTCTTGTAGCAGGACCATGGTCCTACTAGATTTCCAGCAGGATGAAGTCCAGCGATTGGAAATGTGTTGTGTCGCCGTTTTATTTCCGCCGATGGCCCGACACATCCGATTTTGTAGATAATATGGTGTTCAAGAACCAGCCTTCCTGGACGTTAATTATTCTTAACACCTCTTGGATTGATTTCTTTGCTGTCCATGGTATTCTCAGAACTCTTCTATAGCACTTTAATTTAAATGATGTTATTCTCTTAGACAGTGGCGTAGCGAGGCGGGGCGGAGGTGCGGACCGCCCCGGGCGGCATCATCGGGAGGGCGGCAAATTTATTTTCGTCCAGTCTTTCACAATCACTGACATATTTTTTTCATGTCACAAAGGCGGAAAATTATGATTCCGCCCTGGGCGCCAATGACCCACGCTACGCCACTGCTCTTAGGCACTGTTTTATTTAGTGTCCATGCTTCCCATCCATATGTCGCCACAGGAAACACACATATTTGTAGTGCACACAGATTGATTCTTATGTTAGTACCCTGCCATAGTTTCTTTAGCTGTTTTAATTTTAACAGCGCCATTGTTGTTCTTCTCTTAATCTCAACTGCACAGTAGACCAATGCTAGTGTCACATGTAGAATAATGCTGGTGCCATATGTAGACTAATGCTGGTGCCATATGTAGACTAACGCTGGTGCCATATGTAGACTAATGCTGGTGCCATATGTAGACCAATGCTGGTGCCATATGTAGACCAATGCTGGTGCCATATGTAGACTAATGCTGGTGCCATATGTAGACTAATGCTGGTGCCATATGTAGACTAATGCTGATGTAAAATGGGCTGCTTAAGAGAAAGAAAATAAATAAGAAATTAAATCGTGAACGAAACGCTAATCTCAAAATAGAAGGATATGATTAGGGATTTACCATGATCGCTAACTGTAAACCATTTCTTTCATGTACTACAATTGTTCCGTGTTGTTCAGCTCTACTGGTAAAAACTTGTCGAACTGGTTCTTACATCCTTGACATAATCTTCACTCGTGACCTTTTACAACATAATGATAATAAATTAATTAATTAATTAATTAAATATTTAATTAATTAATAAATAAATAATAATAATAATAATAATGATAATGATGATGATGATGATGATGATGATGATGATGATAGTGATGGGTGATGGGTGATGGGTGATGGTGATGGGTGGTGATGATGATGATGATGATAGGACACATAACCCGTCAGGGTCGTAGCGTGCTACACTGGAGACTTCAGCACAAAAACTCCTCCAAACACCTCTGACTTCAGCCATTTGGACGAGTGTAAAAAAATCATACCTATACCATACCTTGATGTTGTCAATACAGAATTTTCTTCTTTACTGCTTTTTCGCATTCCCCCCCCCCCCTCTCGACTATCACTTGCAAAAATAATTTGAAAAAACTGTGTTAGGTTTTGTTACACATCCAAACCAAACAAGTTTCCGCCGTTTCACCACTTCAAAAAAGTGGTTCTTGGGTTCTTGATTGTTATGACAATATAAGATTGATTAATTAATGGCTAAACAGCCTTTTGGTATCAGAAACAATGAAGATCTAAAACAAATTGCATTGAAACGAGAGACATGGAAATCTATAACATCCTCCCTATGTGCCGTCTTTGGCCATAGAGGAATAACTAACTAATTAACGAAACAGCCTTCTAATCTAAAATAAACTTTGTCGTAATGAGAAAAACTTCATTAAAAAAGTTAACAAGTTTCGTTTGTTGGATTTCAGTTTACTGCCGCTAGTATACATTATAGATCTTCTAAAATGATTTGACTGTTCCCGTGATTTTCATTGGCTGTCGATACAAAGTGTAATTATAGTGACCAATAAAATTGCGTGAAAAGTCAAATAAGACATTTTAGATGCTGGTTTTCCCATTAGCCCATAGTTCTTACATTGTGAACTGTCTCTGTTGACTAGTGTAGCCATGAAATGTAAATACCTTTGAGGACGCACCCGATTACCTTTGTGTTTCCAAGACTGATAGTTACATATCCTAACATCTAGAGATCCATACAGGAATTCATCATACAACAGTGCGTTGCTGTGTCAGGAAGGTGACAAATAATAGCTAAGGAGATAGGTATCCAGTGTCGTGGAACAACCCAACGGGCTGGAAATACGAGGGCTACTACGATACAATGTAACAGAATAAAAATCGGAGATTAGTACATTATATTGCCAGTATTATAACTAAGCATTTTTAGTCGATAAATGGTCTGTCCGTGTGTTTGTTAGCATGTCGTGTGCATAATATTGGCAATACATTCTACTTACCTTCGTCCCTTTTCTACAGAGAACAGCAAAACTGGAATCTCCTGCTGTACATGTCGATAGAAGCTTCTAAGGAAATGTAGGAGTGGAGTTAACTGTCCCATCATATGTCAAAAGTACCCACACGCCATACTGAAGACTGATGCATCTGATCGAAAGAAATAGGAAATCGCAGCTAAACTGTAAACCATGACCAAATGTAAACTTTATTCTCTGGATTACATCCTGCTAACCAGCGGGAGTTTGATCAAGACCGCAGATGATATAAAAAATATATGACAAGTTTTATGGAGACACCTGTTATTAAACTCCGACAACACAGAATCAAACGATTGAACGCGTGAAATTCAAAGTATACATAAAGGGACAAATGATCTGTAGCATCAGCCAAGATAGTTGACGCTGACTGGGATCAACCCGTAGTACTATTCTAGGAAAGGATTTGGAGTAACGCTAGGTTTCATGCATACCTGTTTACAAAACAGTACAACGTGCCCTGATTAATATGCAGGTCACCTGGCAAGGCAACTATACTGCAAGGCACAAGTAACACAGAAATACAGCACATTTAACAATCGTTCGTATTGTACATCCGCGCCTGGAATAAATAATAGCAACACTGAGATCTGGCATGTATATCGTAAGAAGCGACTAATGAGGTTTGGGATACAGCTGGTTGTTTTATTCTGTACACGGTCAATTATTTCAGAATCATGCTGAAGTCCAATGTATAAGGTCGAAAGGTGTAGATATCGAGGAAAAGTTGTATGCCGTGACACGCCGTATTCAGCTACATCATGCAAACCAGGAAACACTATACATAGAAGAGAGAAGTGCATAGATTGGCAAGCATGCAGAGTTTCATAGATGTTCATTACATAGAGTTTCATAGATGTTCATTACATAGAGTTTCATAGATAGTCAAGCACATAGAGTTTCATAGATAGTCAAGCACATAGAGTTTCATAGATAGTCAAGCACATAGAGTTTCATAGATGGGTAAGCACATAGAGTGGTTCATAAATGATCACAGGCACGTGGAAAGTCTCATAAATTAGCACGCACATGGCGAGTTTCATAGATGGTCAAGCAGATTTGGCGAGTTTCATAGATGGGCACGAACATTTGGCGAATTTCATAGATGGTCAAGCACATTTGACGAGTTTCATAGATGGGCAAGCACATTTGGCGAGTTTCATAGATGGGCACGCACATGGAGAGGACAGTTAATCTGTACGATATACTAGAATATAACATCCAAATAATTGGGGGGAAACGGGTTTTATTCGTTTATTTTAGCAATTTGAAGACGGTTAGAGTGATATTGAAGCTGCATTGACTAACTGCCAGCGACAGACCATAGTTTTTATAATACTGACCCATCTTCTTGTGGAACGTGGAATGCTAGAACAAAAGCCAAAACCAGATATTAAATAATGAACTCGCATGCCAGATACCGTTTAGGGAAATTATATTTGACAGATTCAGAGTTAAGAGCTTTTAAAACGTCAAACAAGATAGCTTCCTTGCGTCCACCCACTTTGGCATGTTTCACAAACTCATTTTGATAGTGTTCCTCTAGTAATACTGTTGATAGTGTTCCTCTAGTAATAGTGTTGATAGTGTGTCTCTAGTAATACTGTTGATAGTGTGCTTCTAGTAATACTGTTGATAGTATGCTTCTAGTAATACTGTTGGCTAGAATTTACATAGATAAATCACTAAATTAAAAGTCTCAGGGTTAGCGAATAAGCTGAAAATAATAGATACCGCGGTAAAACAAGACAAATGCAAGTATAAACAGAAATATGTTAATTAAAATATTTCTAGTAATACAAAACGACATACTAACAATGGAACATATGGACAGACGACGTCTGGACTGAAAGGTCTTCACTGGGACGGAAAATAGTCATTACCTTGGCGTTATCTTAATGTGTACTAGGATACATATTTCACTATTTAGCCGTCTCGGATAAAATCAAATAGAAAAACTGCAGAAGTTTTTCTCAATCATTTACTTGTGGATAATGCTGCCCTTATTAAATGCACTGAGGTGGCCAAGCAATCCCTAATCGATTTCACAGGAAAGACACTCCACAGTTGAGAGAAAAGAACTAGCAGACGAGTTGATTGTCTCTGTCACTACAACAGATGGTCATATTATAGACAACAGATATACTCAATGCGCGGCGCTCGTCAGTATGGAGAATATTGTTCAATTAGGAGTGAAGATCAATGTGGCCCGGTTATAACAACTAACCAAAATTTTAACAAGAATACTTAAATAACAGAGCCATATCCACCATCCACTATAATTTAACGCATTTACTGAATTTTAACAAGAATACGTAAATAACTCAGAGCCATATCCACCATCCACTATAATTTAACGCATTTACTGAATTCGAGATTTTAACATCTATGGACATACCCGGTATTCTAAGGATAATCAACAACACACTGAATTCTAATGGCGTCACTTGCTTAATTACTTGATAAATGATGTTGCTTGATTTATTACTAGATAAATTGTGTCCCTTGCATCATTACCAGTCAAATGGTGTCCTTTGCTTCGTTATCGGATAAATGGTGTCCCTTGCATCATTACCACATAAACGGTGTCACTTGATTTATTACTAAATAAATGGTATCACTTCCTTCATTACCAGATAAACGGTGTCACTTGATTTATTACTAAATAAATGGTATCACTTCCTTCATTACCAGATAAACGGTGTCACTTGATTTATCACTAAATAAATGGTATCACTTGCTTCATTACCAGATAAATGGTGTCACTTATTTTTTTACTAGTGAAATGGTGTCACTTATTTTTTACTAGTTAAATGGTGTCACTTGCTTTATTATTCGATAAGAATTATGTTTCATGTTAAGGAACTTACTCTCCAAGAAACATCATGTAGAATGGATATATAAAGTAAGTATTTCGTCATACGTGGTGCTACTATTACAAGCAAAATGTAATTTTACAAATTATTGAATAGAAAATGTCCGATCCTACGTTAAGGAATCAAGCAGAGCGTGTAGAAACTTAAAAAGAACAGAGCGGAGATTGAAGTTTGTTAAAGTAGGAGTGATCACTGCTTTTTAATGTGAATCCAGAACATGGGCAACTTTCTTAATACACCAGAGAAAACTAAGAGATATTAAATGTCCTCGACTATTATTACCATTAGGTATCAAAGTAGCGGGGAAAGTTTAGGTAACGGGACAGAAAAACGGGAAAGTTCATGTTACAGAACAAAGTAATATAAAGTTTATGCTACAGAATACAAGAACGAAGAAAGTTTATATAACAGAAAACAATACGAAGAATATTCATAATAACGAAACAATGGAGAATATTAATCTAATAGAACAAAGTAACGGAGAATGTTCGGGTAATAGAATAAAATAGTGGAGCAGGTTCATGTAACGGACAAAATAACTTAGAAAGAAAGTGACCTCCCATCATAAGATCGCAAAGCATCAAAACGTAAAATGTGCCGAAGAAGAACGTTTGTAAAGAACGTAGACACAAAGGAATGTTGTTTGACGAATGCTGCCAGAGTATAATGTTTGGATGCTGTTCACTATTTAGTTAAAACAGATTGGTGTAACGTTAACAAGCATGTTTCCATCAATCATGAAAATAATGTGAGAAATTGGTTGGTTTCTTCTTCTTCTTCTGCGTTCAGCATCTGTGGTCATGCTATATTGTCATGACAGTCGTCAGGGCGAAGTCCACTGTCTTCTCCAGGTAAGAGTGGCTGCCCCATAGCTTTTGCCTCAAGTCTGTATCCTCTTGCCAGGTCTGCTGTATCTGTTCTTTGTATGTTGGGCAGTCCTGAAGTATGTGTTCCGGAGTCTGGGTTCCGGATCCATAGACGATGATGAAAGGATCATGATAGATGTATGATAAAAGATACTTCTCTATGGTGAGCTAGAGAAGGGTATGCGATCTCATGGTGGCTAAAGGAAGCGCTACAAGGACTCGTTAAAGAACTCACTGAAAGCCTTTGAAATAGACCACGATACATGGGAAGAATTTGCACAAAATAGATCTACATGGCGTTCTAAAATAAAAAAGAGTGCATCATCTTGTGAAAAGAAGAGAAATGCAGCAGCTCAACAGCGGAGAGCAGCTAGAAAGTCACGGATAGACCAAGATCCGTTTACAGTCGTCATTCCATGTCCGAACTGTCCAAAGACATTTACAGCTTGAATAGGGCTCATTAGCCATCTACGAACTCATAATCAAGGATATAACTAAAATTAAATTTTCAAAATTGGATGTAACAAATGGTCATCATCACTTGTGATGAACGAACAACAACCACAGATGTATGATAATGGATGGGTGATGATGGATGGATGTTGATGAGATTGCAGAAAATAAGGATGATGATAAAGGATGATGATAAATGAGTGATCCCGAGGAGCACGCGTTTGTTACTCGCATTTCATTTGCCAGGCGATGGAGTTTGTCACTCTTATTCTCTTTAGCAAACGGTGGAGTTTGTCACTTTTATTCCATATGCATTGAGTTTGTCACTATTGTTCACTGTGCCAGGCGGAGGAGTTTTAATGTCAGTTCATATTAGGTGTATTTTCTACATACCTTTTGTGACAATTTCCAGAGATTTTGCAAGACCAAAATAAATGCGTTAATAAATATTGCGGTGTGATGCAGTGCCACGGGGCTCTGGCCAGTTTTATACTTAGCAGGGGACATTGCTGACCAATCTTATACTTAGATTGGGTCGTTGCGATGACTTGTGAAATTCCGAGTATAAATATTAAGTATGGGGAAACTTAAGAAAGGGTAATGAAGTTTTGTTAATCAATGTTAACACACATAATAACACCTAAATGAACGTTTTGACCTAAAGTCCTATCTAGAACACATCATAACACATGAGTTAGAAACGGTAATGTCATCGTATATATATTACACGCTACACGGGATATATTATAAATTGCAGAAGGTTGTGAATGGTCATAACACTGAAAGGATATTGAAGAAATGAAGCGAAACAGAAAAATGACAAAACATAACATGATATCTACCCGTATGCATGGCGTATGTGGGCTACAAGTGATTAGTAAAACTGTATTACCCATTTTCAAGTTTCTCCTATTGGATTACAATTTTACTGCAGTTGTCATCTATTATGGAATATTAAATAAGACGGTTTGTGTCACAATGTTAGAGGTCGGTGTATCTAAGATGGTGTGTGTCACAATGTTAGAGGTCGGTGTATCTAAGATGGTTTGTGTCACAATGTTAGAGGTCGGTGTATCTAAGATGGTTTGTGTCACAATGTTAGAGGTCGGTGTATCTAAGATGGTTTGTGTCACAATGTTAGAGGTCGGTGTCTGTAAGATGGTTTGTGTCACAATGTTAGAGGTCGGTGTCTGTAAGATGGTTTTTGTCACAATGTTAGATGTCGGTGTCTGTAAGATGGTTTGTGTCACAATATTAGAGGTCGGTGTTTGTAAGATGGTTTGTGTCACAATGTTAGAGGTTTGTGTCACAATGTTATAGGTCGGTGTTTGTAAGATGGTTTGTGACACAATCTTAGAGGTCGGTGTTTGTAAGATGGTTTGTGACACAATGTTAGAGGTCGGTGTTTGTAAGATGGTTTGTGACACAATCTTAGAGGTCGGTGTTTGTAAGATGGTTTGTGTCACAATGTTAGAAGTTGGTGTTTGTAAGATGGTTTGTGACACAATGTTAGAGGTCGGTGTTTGTAAGATGGTTTGTGTCACAATGTTAGAGGTTTGTGTCACAATGTTATAGGTCGGTGTTTGTAAGATGGTCTGTGTCACAATGTTAGAGGTCGGTGTTTGTAATATGGTATGTGACACAATGTTAGAGGTCCGTGTTTGTAAGATGGTATGTGACACAATGTTAGAGGTCCGTGTTTGTAAGACGGTTTGTTTCACAATGTTAGAGGTCGGTGTCTGATGGATGTTTTGGGTTCAAGTCTTGTGTGTGACCTGATTTCAATGTTGAGGTAAAATGGTTGGCCATTTCTGTAATCCAGGTATAGGTATTTAGCAGGTTCATCGCGGATTTGATCAAAGATTAAGGTAACCGACCTCAGGCCTAATCTCCTTTACTCCATTCCAACGGTATGCATGGCGGACGGCCAGGGAAGGACATGGAAATAACTGATAGCAATAGCCAAGGATTGGACAAAGTGAAAGGTTTGTTAAGGAACTAGTCTCCGCAGGGAGCTTAAAGGTTCATCGATTGATAAATCGGATTGTTACATCTTTCTGTAAGATGAGTAAATCAGTGTTTTAAGGTGAAGGATAAAGGGATTGTTGCTTTTCGTTGCTGACACCGCTTCACCGGTTGTGTATATCGTTTACCAATTTGTATATCTTGTTCGACTAAAAATGACCATTTCTAAAATTAAACCCTGAACCTTTGGATTTTAAGTCAGTATTCTAACAACTGAGCAAGATACATTATCTATAAGTCCATAACTACGACACATGTAGCTAGAGATTAAAATCGAATACAAACATTTCCGATTATGGAATGCGTTGTATGTGGGTGGCTCTGTTGACTTATTTCTTATCTAAGGTATGTGGAAGTGTCTAAGGGTAACTTAATGTAACGCTAAGAACCTCGAAGTTTCACTTTTGACATTGTGTTTTCAAGTTTCTAGTGAATAAAATGTAAACAAATCAAGATTTGAGACACGCTTACTAGCTTGGCAACAATTATTGGGGATAGTTAATTGAACATTTATTATGCTAAAGAAAGACTAATAATGGAGCGCATGGTTGAGGGTAACAAATGCAGAGTTCGACCAAGGAGAAGATGGACAACAGACATATCAGAATGTTCAAAGGTGGCACTTGCAGAGGCAGTTCAGTTCGCCCACTTTCGCGAAAAGTTCAGAATAGCCGTAATAAATAGTATGTTCTGGAACTAATATCTCACCTAATATATAGTTAATTGTCTGTGCGGATATTTTTTTTAATGCAATTGACATATTAGACCAGTTGTCGGTTGGTTCGGTAGTAGAGTGGATATGAGCCTTCCTCCAAACCCAACTCAGTCGAATAAGCTCATGGTTCGAAAGCAGATAGCTCACATTGTACTGGCGAGACAGCTGGATGTATTCGTGAGACCTAACATTAAATAATAGTTCAGTGACAATGTCTTATATAAGGTATGCTTCAATTATTATAATTATTATTATCTATTATGATTATATTCAGTTGGTCAGTTGAAGCATGTAGGGTATGTTTCTTCTCTCTTGTCTATGGTCAGAATGCTGGACCTAGTAGTGACCCGTGAAGTTGCTAGAAACGAGCGGGCTATATGAGTCGAAAGAAGAGTTATCAACGAATCAGAACTGGAAAGACTGAAAAACTGGAAAAATTGTCATGAGCTGCTGGACATGTTGAACTAAAACTATCAGTTGCCATGTGCTGCTGGACATGTTGAACTGGAGATCGGAGCACTTGAAGGAACAAATGGAGTGTTAAAATGTGTTATCCTCTCCCATGAAATGTTAAAATGTGCTATCATATTTAGAAACGGTATTACCATTCATCTTCTTCTTCTTCAGCGTTCATTCTCAAACACCTGCTGGATCTCTCTTGTAGTAGGACCATGATCCATTCTAGATTTCCAGCAGGATATAGTCCAAAGAAAGGAAATACGTTGTATCGCCGTTTTATTTGCGCCAATATCCCGACACATCCGTCTTCGGCGGGGTATTACCATTCAAGTCTCTATCATCATTGTCTAGCCATTATATATATATATATATATATATATATATATATGCATATATATATATAATAGTATATCTAGCTTGTTTAATTCTTGCGTTATTCCGGTGCTATCATATAGATGTGAGAGATGGAAAAGTTCTTTATCGTCAGAAAAGACACTATTGAGTTTCGAGAACAAATGTCTTCGTAGGATAACTAACACCCATCGAGGTGATTTCAAATTGAATGATAAAATCAGAGAAGAAATACACCAAAACTTCATCACAGATGCTATCAGAAAACGCCGTTGGTCCTACATCGGGTATGTCCTACGCGCAGACATCAACAGAATACACCACTAATCTCTTGAAAAACCTAAAGGAAAAAGAGCCAGGTGTAGGCCAAAAGAAACACTCAGAAGAACAATACTTAGAGAAAGTAAAACAATCAATATACATAATATTCAAGAACTGCACAGAATAGCTTTGAACAGACAGAATTGGAGAGATCTGACCTCTGCCCTATGTGCTAACTTCAGCGCTAAATGAAAATGAATGAATGATGAATGATATATATATATATATATATATAATTTTAAAACAAGTTCATTATTGTATAAAATAAATAATTTTTGACGACAAAATTTGTGAACTCCTCTCTCCTACGTGTCGACAACTGTCAGACGTTTCTTATTCTCTGTGTCTATCATGTGCAGTTCCCATGACATATCAAAGAGGTTCTCAGTTCTGTTTGAATTGTTATTCGCCCCCTCTTGACTCCTGCAATGAATATGTTTGAATCTACTAGGGGAAATAAATCAATAAAACACTTCACATTACATATGATAGTTCGTAAAAATATAAGTTTTGGATTATCGTCCTTTTGACTGTATTCGAAGTCAAGCTTTTAAAATCGCCCACATTGTCAATAGCACGTCTATTGATTTTTACAGATAAAATGCTTATTTCGAGTCGTAAATACCTATTATAATGACTTATGTTTGTTTAAATATCACACATTATTTTTTTCCTATATTTTTACTAAGAATTTGGGACCAAAACATTCACCTGAGATTCAGGCCCGTTTCACGATTGTGTTATCATACATGCCAGTGTTTCTAAAAACTGAGTCCACGCCACACCTCTCTAAATAACATTTTTGTAAAACTTCCAACCTGGGCCTTTTGGTTCGAAACATCGATTATGTCCTGTGTATTGTCATTTGTATGATTAAATGTGTTTTGTTGTAAATATTATTTCATGTAAGCATCCGTCAGTGATAGTATGTCAGTCGGTATCCAGTAGTACTTCATACTAGTCTCCCACGTGAGTATGATTTGCTACAAGTGACAAAACGAGAATACAGAATTTCAATACTGTGGTTTGTCATGTATGTCACCATAGATAACTAAGCAGGGTTTGTATGTGATGTTGGCTGTCCTATATCATGAAGTGTCAATATGATCAAAAAGCTATACTGAAGTCGGATATGTTGTACCAAAAATAATATATATCGCATAGGTGATGTAAACCATGACTAATATAATCGTAATCTTCACATAACTAAGAGTAGCGTGATAGCCTCACCGTGTGCATCACCGAGACACAGTTGGCACTATCTACCTAAGAACTCTTAAGTGGGATTGAGATTATAGGTCGAACATATATGTCGCTGTCTGAGTGCAAAAAAAAAATCCTTCTTCAGAACTAGCACTGGTCTTTGTCTTGTTCCAGATTTAAGGTTGTATGTTTCGCAAGTTTGTTGCCTGACCCTGAAAGAAGAGTAAGTAATAGCCTACACTGTTACCTATCACAGGAAACGACTAAGATGGTTTTGGGGAAAGATTAGGTACTACATCCAAAAGAGAGTCAAAATAATCCAGAGGTCATGCTGAAATCGGATTAAATGCGCAGATATCACAGGTAGACAGACTATAAACCATGGCACAACGTATTCAGTTCTCCGGACTAGATCCTACTAATCTGCAGGAGTTTGAGAACGAACGTAGAAGAAGAATGTCATATTTATTGAAATATATACAAGAATAAATGTATCCATGCCGTATCCGATTACGTCATTCACTTACTAACAGTATTCTTCTTCTTCTTCTTCTGCGTTCGTTCTCAAACTCCTGTAGGTTAGCAGAATGTAGGAGAACGGAATGCATTGTGTCATGGTTTACAGCATTTCTGCGATATCTGCGCCTTTCGGCCTGACGCATCCTGCTTCAACATGGCTTTGGGTCACTGACCCTATATGGAATGGGACAGCCAACTCCACCCATAACCTCCTAAGTCGCCTCTTACGACATGAGTGGAAGGTAAACAGTGTTACTATTCTTTGCTCCCATTTCGGGCCTCGGCAACACACGGGCGACTAACAGTATAATAAACTATTATATAATAAACAATATAATAAACTAACAATATAATAAACTATTATATAATAAACAATATAATAAACTAACAATATAATAAACTATTATATAATAAACAATATAATAAACCAACAATATATTAAACTATTTTGTTTCTCCTTCACAGATCCAGAACTAACTGTTCCAGTACAGCTGGTAAAGACACTATCATCATCCTCTCCCTTAAGCATTATTCAGTTCAGCACCAATCTTCAACAACCTGACGTACCTTACCACGACCTCCTTATTCGGTCCGCAATCTTGCGCCTGCGCATCAACCGACAGAAGCGGAAATTGCGTCGCAAAGTAAAACTACCACTAAAAGTGACAATTTACTTGGTAAATACCACACATCAAACAGATATGGTTGAAGAAAACACCAAACACACACGATTACGTTCACTTACTTTGAATTCCCTCAAACCCAAAACTATTAAAATAAACATAAATTCGCAGTTACTGAATCATATAGTGGAATCGGAAAATAAAATTGTGACAATTGGCATTAAAGTTGATCAGACAGTTCCGGTAGACAGAAAAGGTGGAAATGTAAAGTCAAATTCCAAGAAGACAAATAATAAGAGCACAAACAAAGATAGTAAAAAAACTCCAGAACTATTTAGAATATCTAAAATTGTTCTACAGGTAACGTCACAGACAAAGGACTTACGGAAAGCTAGAACAAAACGTCAAGATGATGAAAGTTCTACCTGTGTAGATAACAAATGTTGCCTTCACAGTATCTATGTTAATTTCAAAGATATCGGCTGGGACGAGTGGATTCTCGCACCTGAAGGCTATACAGCGTATTACTGCAAAGGAGGATGTCCTAATAGTCACAGATTCATCAGCTCTTTTACGAATATAAAAAGTATTTTACACCAGAGTTTTCCGGATATTGTACCAGCTCCGGTATGTGCTCCTACAGGTTACGCTTCATTAGACATGATTCTATATTTTGGAGATGGCAATTTAACAAATACTCAATATCCTGGGATGGTAGTAACCGGTTGTGGATGCCACTAATCTATAGACCTGTGATGACGGTTAACTCTATCGAGTGTGAAATACTAGTGTATGTTAACATTATCGATTATGACGCAATCGTATGTTAAGACTAGAGAGTGTCAGAAAGCTTCGAGTAACACTATACATCGGTTGTGAGTGGCAGTTGGTAGTTACTTGTATAAGGGTGTCTGAATAGTCACTATGCACCTATCCAAACAATTTGAACCAAATTACGTCATAAATGTCCTGCATTTCGCCATATGGCCACGAGAACTGTTTCCTCTATACAGCATCAGTCTGCACATTGAAGAGAAATCTAACACTTGAACTTGCAATATAACGGTGTTGAATACTTCTCAAATGTTTTCTTACTAGTTAAGTATACATTTCGCTGTGGTGGTAATTACACAGTATGTTACATTTCGCTGTGGCGGTAATTACACAGTATGTTACTCTTCACATTGGTTTACTTGATCTCCTGACCTTACTGCACGGGACTATTATCTGCAGAATGCACTGACAGCAATTTTTTTGGGAAGACACTCCTCCTACACTTATTGAGCTGCAGAAAGCGATCACCACCCACATTCAACAAAAACATCGCTCACAAAGTCTTCAATAATATAAAGAAGCGTGTCCAGGGATGTCTTAATGCCCAAATTGGATATTTCTACATCTTTTGTGACAAATAACTCATCGACTTATAATATATTTTTTCCAATAAACAACAAGATAGTGCAGTAGAGCTGTGAACAAATGTCAATACCAATTTTTCAATGAAAAATGTCTAGAAACGAAAATAGTGATGTCCTAATTTCGAAGTGACATTCTGGATATCTCGTATATTAACTACAGATATTTGTGAAATTTTACATGTATAAAATAAATATTACATGTAAAACAGACAGTCTTGAAACATTTTCACACTGAACGTTTGTTTTGATTTGTTAACTGGATGCTGAATAATTTAATCATAGCCAAAACTGCTCTTCTAAAAAAAAAACATACGAATATAAGTTTTAGATCTTACTGCTGTAAAAATCTGGCAATGAACTGAGTACAGAATTGACTGCGAACAATTATGGGACTATCATTTATAGCATAGGTTTAAATAAAATATAAATAACAGGTATAGAATGAAATGTGATAAAACTACAAGTATATGGCATAGCTTCAACAACATGTGTGGTCACTGCAACGAATATTGGCTACAGACTTCCAAATCCTCTGTCTCTCGTCTTGTTGGTGCAATTCTGCTGGACTCTATCCTGTCCATATTGTAATATTTTCCTCCAACTTGTATACCTCAATTAAACAGATGACATCCCGAATGGCGCAGACGATCATGTTTCTCTCCGACTCTCTGTCACTTGTGTTGTCAATAAGCCCGGTCGGTGAACTTTACCGTGCCATAATACTAGTCATCTAGCAACGTCTCTCTTTGTCGTCCCCAATCTCTTCTCTCCTTGATCTTTCCAGTGGTTATTAAGTGTTCAAGCTGTGTTCTCAGCACATGCCTAGGCACCTTGACTGTCTGCCCCCAATGGTTTATATAATTGATCATTTTACGCCAGCATCAATGAGAACATCTGCATTAGTTTTCTTACCTGTCCATTGTATTTGCATCATTCTTCTCAGAAACCACATCTGCTTGTATATCTGCCTGTCATCTTATTGCGTCATGGTTTACAGCTTGAATGCTATATCGGCGCCTTTCAGCCTGACATCTGACGTCAGCATTGATTCTTTATCTCTTGACCCTCTTCGGGATGCGACAGCCAACTCAACCTTCAAAACGTCCGCTCATGGCAGGTACTAGTGCCACTATTCTTTGTTCCCCTTTCGGACCTTAGCAACATACGGGCAAATCACAATATAAAAGAGTTCGATTGTCTAAGAACGTTGTAAGATTACAACTGATGATAGTTAAAATCATACGATTGGATACCCCAGCCAGTAGATATACACATATATAAACTATTACTAACAGAGAACAATATACAAATTAACACTGACATCCGAAACAGAAGAAATTGTTTCACAAGGAGGACGAATGAACTTAGACACCGAAGACGTATACGGAACAAAAATTGCCGACATACATTCTTTTATTTTGAAAAACTTCGAGACTTAGTAGATGAAATATCAGAAGAACTTCGAAGTAGCGAATAACAAACAGCCCAAACAGTAGCATAAATGAAGACGACAGGGGGAAAGAATTGCAATACTTGTACTTTAGTAAAACCTGCAAGATATACGAAAATAGAAACACGTTTTAAAAATTGTAATATATCATACGGTTTTGGAAATTAAATAAGTAAAAAATTAAAGCAGTCACTGGAAAAAATACGGCAACTGCTGCCATTTTTACTGTCCCGCCAGGCTGATTTCAAACTTGTCTATGAACTGCCCCCTGAGATAAAATATTTTTTTGTACTTGGAAAAGTCGCACAGAGATATACATCACTCTCGTGCAATTCCAGGACGCACAGAGATATGCATTACTCTCGTGCAATACCAGGGTAAGCAGATAACTATCATAAAATAAATTCCTCGTTTTGTGCACCCTGGAAACAGATTGTTTATGCCATGCAATTTGACTGACGCTTTATGGATCGTGCCTGATAAGTTTTGACTGAGATGAAATTATAATTTAGTGCACAGTACAAACAATATCTCTGAATTGAACCTCTCGGCATCACCAACCAAAACAATGTAGCAGAACAGTGCAAGAGAAGACTGGCCTGGACTGCTGGGTTGTCATTGACCGAAAGTTTACGTTGGCGAAAACAGTGAGTAAGTCTGCAAAGAATTAAAGCACGTGTTTTAAATTGCATTTAAATTGCAGTTAAGAATTAAAGTGCATGAGAAGATAGTACAGTGCTAAAGAGCAACGATATGTGTAAGGATATGTGAGAATATCGAAACCAAAACCAAAGCAATGTTCATGCTAGAGAACACGTTTTCAGTTATCGTGTGGCAGTCGGTTTTGTGGAAAAACAAATACATAACATACCAACCTGAACGAAGACACTGTGGGTAGAAGCTTAAACTTGGACCAGGCATTTGTGATGTTTTGAAGGAAACCTCGGCTAAGAAAGACAACCAACCCTAATCTAACTTTAATGTTTGAGCAACTCACTATATCGGAACCAGGATCACAGCTGAGATAAGGAACAGTATCCGAGGACACAGAAGACAATGGATTGTCTAATTACATGAGATAAATTTACTAACAGCGAAACTCCTCGTACAAGAAAGACACTGTCGACCCAAGTCCAAATCTTTTCATACCATCTCCTCGGAAACTGCCACCATGGAACATGTTTTGGTACGTAAAATTCATGGGTACAGTGGGTGATAAATGTAACGGCGTAGAACAGATACATACTCTCTGCATGGGATACATATAGAAAGTATGTCACGGACTAGGTAAGCTCATCTGAAATAAAAACATGCCAAATTCGGATGTGATGGGCCAAAAGGCGTAAATAACGCGGCTGATCTGTAAAACTATCACCACAGCATACTTCACGTACATTGGTTGAAATCACATGCGTATTCGTTCTGAAAATTTGAGAGCAAAAGCAGCAGTAGGTGGGGACACTTGGAAGGACTGAAAAATTAGCCCCTTCCGACTTCGAAAATGCTGAGTACGGCATTGACATTGACTCTAACAGGTTTCCGACTTGTGAGTTTAAAGCAAGAAGAGGCTTTAAGAATGTGTTTCTTTGAAGTCTTCTGCTTAACAGGGAATTGATAAATGAAAAGAAAACTAAGATCCGTAATTTCGAATTGTTGTGCAAGCTTGTACAAGTGATCATGGATTGCCTCAAATTTGCAAATATTATCAGTTCATATACTGTCCTATGTATTACTCTAGGGGAGGTTAGGAAGTTCAGCTACTCATAACCTGATCTTAGACGGAATGTCGTATCTGCAATGTCAAAACATGGGCAACACTTTTGGAAGATAAAGACAAGTAGCAATGAAATCGTTAGTTACAATGTAGCAATGAAATCGTTAGTTACAATTTGGCACAAGTGTAGAAAGACTTGCATGTTAGTTACAATCTGGCACAAGTGTAGAAAGACTTGCATGTTAGTTACAATCTGGCACAAGTGTAGAAAGACTTGCATGTTAGTTACAATCTGGCACAAGTGTAGAAAGACTTGCATGTTAGTTACAATCTGGCACAAGTGTAGAAAGACTTGCATGTTAGTTACAATCTGGCACAAGTGTAGAAAGACTTGCATGTTAGTTACAATCTGGCACAAGTGTAGAAAGACTTGCATGTTAGTTACAATCTGGCACAAGTGTAGAAAGACTTGCATGTTAGTTACAATCTGGCACAAGTCTAGAAAGACTTGCATGTTAGTTACAATCTGGCACAAGTGTAGAAAGACTTGCATGTTAGTTACAATCTGGCACAAGTCTAGAAAGACTTGCATGTTAGTTACAATCTGGAACAAGTGTAGAAAGACTTGCATGTTAGTTACAATCTGGCACAAGTGTAGAAAGACTTGCTTGTTAGTTACAATCTGGCACAAGTGTAGAAAGACGTGCATGTTGGTCTTAGCAACACGATTGATATTTGTGGATCGCAGTGTCAAAGACGTTGCTTGTTAGTCCCGCATTTCTTCTCACCAGAACTAAGTTGAGATACACGGCGAAATGAGGATCTGCCGTTTACGTTGCATTGTCATGCTACAAGTGGTCACCAACCCTGAAAGCTTGTCCGTCAGGGTGTTTCAGATGACCATAGTTTTCCTCTTGTCGTTTACGAACACATCTCTTGTCATTTGAAACAGTTCTGACGGTCAAGCTCTACGGCCCTGTCTCGTGTAAGATAAAAACGTATGTTCCGCAGTTGGTTCTAAAAATCAACAATTGTAAACAAAATGAACATTCTATAAAGCAGTGGGAAATGTTCACATCCAGGGGCGCCTCACCGTTTTTCTGGTGCCCACGAAGAAGAACTGACAATAGGGAAGGCATGTGCTCGTCTAGAAGGTCGCAGATAGATAACCGCATGAAAACATTTCGATAACATTTAAGAAGTAAAATCGGAAAAATGATTTTAAAGACGTTTATTTTTATTCTTTGGAGGCAAAGACAAGACAATGCCGTCGAATGTGAACCTTTGGAGGCAAAGACAAGACAATGCCGTCAAATGTAAACCTTTTGAGGCAAAGACAAGGCAATGCCGTCGAATGTGAACCTTTGGAGGCAAAGACAAGACAATGCCATCGAATGTGAACCTTTGGAGGCAAAGACAAGACAATGCCGTCGAATGTGAACCTTTGGAGGCAAAGACAACACAATGCCGTCGAATGGGAACCTTTGGAGGAAAAGACAAGACAATTCCGTCGAATGGGAACCTTTGGAGGCAAAGACAAGACAATGCCATCGAATGTGAACCTTTGGAGGCAAAGACAAGACAATGCCGTCGTCGAATGTGAACCTTTGGAGGCAAAGACAAGACAATGCCGTCGAATGTGAACCTTTGGAGGCAAAGACAAGACAATGCCGTCGAATGTAAACCTTTGGAGGCAAAGACAAGACAATGCCGTCGAATGTGAACCTTTGGAGGCAAAGACAAGACACTGCCGTCGAATGTGAACCTTTGGAGGCAGTGACAAGACAATTCCATCGAATGTGAACATTTGGAGGCAAAGACAAGACAATGCCGTCGAATGTGAACCTTTGGAGGCAAAGACAAGACAATGCCGTCGAATGTGAACCTTTGGAGGCAGTGACAAGACAATTCCGTCGAATGTGAACATTTGGAGGCAAAGACAAGACAATGCCGTCGAATGTGAACCTTTGGAGGCAAAGACAAGACAATGCCGTCGAATGTGAACCTTTGGAGGCAAAGACAAGACAATGCCGTCGAATGCAAACTGTTGATGGAGAAATGGTTGAAAACCACTGCTAAATAGGATACGAATCAATAATTATTGTTATATTATTATTATTATTACTATTACTATTATTATTATTATTATTATTATTTTCATTATTATTATTATTACTATTATTGATATTATTATTATTATTATTATTGATATTATTATTATTATTATTATTATTATTATTATTGATATTTCTTCTTCATCATCATCATCATCTTCGTTCATTCTCAAATTCCTGCAGATCTACAGGATGTAGTTCATTGAATGGAATTCATTGTACTATGATTTGCAGTTTTGCTTCGTTATCTCCCCCTTTTTAACATATCCGACTTCAGCATGACGTGTGGGGCAGTCATCTCCATCCCCAAACATCCATAGCTGCCTATCTCGACATGTCTCACAGGTAAGTGTATTCTTTGCTCCAGTTTCGTACCCCGGTAACACACGGGCAATATGATGATGATGTTGCTGTTATTAAGTTCCGTATGTACAATTACTGATGAGCTCATAATATAAAATCAATAACATGCCTTTATGGTTGGTTGGTTCAGTAAAATCTACCTCTGTGGTGATGTAGGCTTCTTTCAACCTCGGAAATTAATCCAGCTTGGTTATATCAGAGCTGTGCAATCATACAAACTAGTGAAATTCTCAGTTCTGGTATTTCAGCCACCACGACCTCCATTACTTTAGTATTCTTACTAAATTGTGAATCGTAATAAATATCTCGCACAATTCGTATTGTTTTCCGTGATTAAACTTATCGCAATGAGTGAGACAACAACATCGTTCAAAACGAAGACACCAACTTTGCTTGTATATTTGACGTTCTTGGACGAACTATTGGAATCAATATAAACTACACGAGTCGTTTTTAACATTTGTGTAACCACTGAGCCACTATTAATGCGTTTCTACTGCAGACGAGCAATATTTCATTTATGACACATTTCGCAAATCCGTTATCTATTTTACAATTTCTGGTGATTAAAACAACATCGTTACCTATGTTACTGGAGGTGTATCTAATTATATAAACATTATCTAAATTATCCTGTGTAATATTTATCTGTCTTTATGTTTTGTATCTATTTTCTATCTGTAAATTTATATTTTTATTGTAAATGTAAAACTTTATACACTTTATTTTAGCCCATGTGGATTCTTTGAGAGATCATAGAGGGCCCAAGATTAAGGACCACTGAGCACATTATATGAAAAGATAGGAGAACGTTGCCAATTTCGTGTCTAAATTTCGTGAGAAACTGTAAAACATTTCATGAACTGCATTGAAATTTGATACAACCGCCATTGTTATTACTACAGTTGGAAGAATATTATTTTTCGTTCATAAGCTTCAAATTCTGTATAAAAATTTTCTTTATGCTGTATAAAAAATTGATATGCTTACAAGACGTATATTTCGAAGTTTTGCAGTGTGTATTCTCCCGTTCCAAAATGTAATTTCCAACAGTGGTTCTCAATGTGGGTCATATGCCTCATAGTTGCCACGGAAACTTGCATGGGGGGATGGGGGAATTGCCATAGAGAATAATTATTTTTTTTAAATTGGGAACCACAGACCCTTCCAGGGGACCACAGGAATATAACAATAAATAACACAATTTATAGAGAAATACAAATTCATTGTTGACTTAAAAAGAATGTCGATGACAATTTTTGACACAAGAAAACAATTTCTCTAAAAACGGGACAACTGGTCAAAACATATTGAATGCTACTGCTCAATAGAACACACAATAGTAAGTATAAACGTGAATGATTATCATCTGCACTAAGTAGATCACAATACATCAATAATGTAGAGAAACTGAACGCCAAGAATCATTAATTGCGCAACATATTTCTTCTTTTTTTTCCCCTGTTCTCAAGACCGAGTCAGACGCTGATATATAGATTTCTTCAATAAACTGTATAGTGGTCACCAGCTCTGAGAGGTCTGTTAGGGTGTTTCAGATGACCATAGTTTTCTTCTTGTCGTGTGGTAAATATCCTTGTCGAAAATCTACAGAACACACAAAATATATTTCACAGAACTGCCCAAAGTATCATACAACGCGAACACATCTCTGGTCATTTGAAACAGTTCTGACGGACAAGCTCTACGGCCCTGTCTCATGGAAGATTAAAAAAAAACGTTTGTTTCGCAATTCATGTTTCATGGAGTCCAGTTTCTCTACACTACTGATGTCTAGACACAACATCAGAATTGGTATTTACTTAGTGGAGATGTTGATTTTTCAAACTCATACTTGCTATTGTCCGCCGAAGACGGATGTGTCAGACCATTGGCGCAAATACAACGGCGACACAGCGCATTTCCATTCTTTGGACTACATCCTGCTGGAAATTAAATAGGACCATGGTCCTGCTACAAGAGAGATCCAGTGGAAGTTTGAGAATGCACCCTGAAGAAGAAGAAGCCTAGTTATTGCAAGCAATGATTAATATGACGTAAAAAAGCAATTAGACTTGGTGCTGTGGGTCCAGAAAAGGTTGTACCCACTCCAGGCTTGGACAAACCTGTTACAATTTAAACAAGAATGAAGAAGGTCTTGAAATGAGGGAAAGCTGCATTCTTTCGCTTTTGCTTCTTTCTAATTCCTTGAAGTGTTGTATTCTTTCAAAGTTGTTAACACATTCACTAATCTGGTCCGCTGATTCCATACCCGGCATTCATGGAATAGGTCTTCAGAAGACTTCCTCGCATCGATAATCATCGGGCGGTTGTAACCAACCTCACATCCAACCTGCTTAATCGTCATGTTGCAGGTTGCAGTGCTAATTTCTTTGCTCTAATTCGAACGCTAATAACATGCAAGCGAGTGTTAATAATAAACAGACAATCATTGCGTTTATAAAATTAAAATTATGGAAACGAATACAGATGAATGTATATCTGTATATAATATATAACAAGTATCGCTAGATAAGCATAACAAATAATAAGTCTAGAAAGAGACAAACATAAAAAATAACAAGTCCAGAAAGAGGCAGACATAACACATAATAAGTCTAGAAAGAGACAGACATAACAAATAACAAGTCCGGAAAGAGGCAGACATAACACATAATAATTCTAGAAAGAGACAGACATAACAAATAACAAGTCCAGAAAGAGGCAGATATAACACATAATAAGTCTAGAAAGAGACAGACATAACAAATAAGTATAGAAAGAGACAGACATAACAAATAATGCGTCCAGAAAGAAATAATCATAACACATAATAATTATCGCATGAGATAAGCATAACAAATCACACGCACAGTTAGAGATAAACATAAATCATATAACAATTATCGTAAGGATGGCGTTTGAATTGATAAGTATTATTACCACACGCAGACTTTAGTTCTATCTATTCGCTAAGCCTTTGTTGCCTTTCAGCGTCAGGAGTGGAAGAGTTTTCTGGAGATGGACTTCGTGTGTGCTGAGTATATTTTGGAATTTGCCGATTCTTTTATTTCGGTGGTCCATTGTTTTCGTGGTCGGCCACTAGGTCTGCCTTCGCTGTATCTGTGTAGCATAGCTTGATGTGATATGCTGTCTGATGGTAGTCTGCTGATGTGTTCTAACCATTTGATCTGTTGTCTCTTGATGTAATCCAAGATTGGGGTGGTTTTCTGGTTCTTTGTCTATAGTACAAAGTACAAAATCCGAGTACAATGAGTTAATTTTGTATAACTCCAGACAAAAAATATCGGCAATAAATCTCCAAAGCTGTTTGTGCTTGAAGTGGTATTATATTCTGCATGTACTCTATTTCGTTGGTTGGCATGGTAATACATTCTGCTAAACTCCACTTCTCCCTCCAGCTCTGAATGTTTCATCAGTTCAAGTGTTCCCAAATGTTAGATAAGTCTTGTAGCTAAAACTGTCAGCCCATTCTCTTATGGCAATATTCCACGTCTGTATTTCTCACATAACCCTACATTCTTAACTTTCCTCATCCCCCGCCTCCCAAAACATAATATTAGGTGAAGCTTATCAGGGATACATTGTTATGAGCTGGGATTGAAGTGTGTTGCTATGAGCTGGGATTGAGGTGTGTTGTTATCAGCTGGGATTGAAGTGTGTTTGATTAGTTTTACATTAGCAGAAGATTTATGTTGAGTCAAATTTCACAAACAGCGATGGGGTGCAAAGGGAACGCATTGCTCTAGGCGGACCCAGGGTTAGCAGATAACCAAGATCCCAAATGTACCTCCACGCGGTGCACCCTGGAAACAGAAATACAGCAGCTCGTGCTGATTCTGGCCAAATCTTTTGGGGATCGTGTCCGAGAATGTGGAGGTAGCAGATGGAAAGAGATTTGACTGCACAAGAGACAAACAATATCTCCGACACCACCAGCAGCACCACATATAGCGACACTGTCGACATACAGTGAAGCTAGTCAGTCCAGTCCGAACATTGGAGGGGCGGCCAATGTAAAATGCACGTAAAGGTAGATGCATGGCGAGAGACAAATAGATTTCATACCGAGTACAATGAAACAATGAAAGGGCAGAACAGCGCCAGAGGGCAGCGCGAACTGCAAATAGAAAATGAAAAGTTCCTAGGAAAGGGGAACTACAAGCTCCGTCAGCTCGAGACGAGCTTCTAGTTACCTGTGTTCCTTACAGGCAGAGACCCAGACCCATTCATTGGCGTTTGGTAAAGCATGAAGACCTAATCCAACTCTAATGTAGAGCCTTCCTAAACCGGAAATATGCTCGCGAAGAGAAAGGGTTCCGTACTCGATGCGCTCAGGCACAAAAGGGACAACGATTTAGCCCTGGCCCAACTCTATTGTCAGGTTTTCCTACACCGGAAATACACTCGAAGAGAGAAAGGGTTCAGTACCTGATGGGCCCAGGCGCTATTGGGACAAGGACGCTCAGCTTGAGAACGCCTTGCTCTCAAACGCGTAGTGTGAGACTCGAACTTGGACAAGGGGTACACGATGTCGGTGAATGACACCTCGGCTAAGAGGGCGAAAGAGCCAGGGTCCAACTCCTCTGCTGAGTTCTTCCCCTTAAGGAACCAGGCTCACGGATGAGAAACGGTTCAGTACCCAATGGGCACAGGCACAGCACGTCCAATTACACGAGGCAAGTTCATAGACAGTGGAACACCTCGTGCGAGTCAGACGAAAGCAAAAAAAAAAAAATCGTCTGGCCGAAGAGTCTCCACTACGCGTGCCTGGAGACATATATAGAGGCTATCACAGGCTAAGGGTAGCCCACCCGAATTGCCAAGGCATGCCGAAATCGGATGTGCTAGGCCTACAAGGCGCACGGATATCCGTGATGGTTACAATGGAGCGAACGAAAAACAAACAAACAAACAAACAGCGATCTTCACTGAAAGAAAAACAATTGTGTCTGTACATCACACGCAATCTCTTCAAGCAAGTACAACATTTTTAGAACATATACTTCCGCACTTAGCTCGCAGCTATATACACCAGGTCGAGACATTAAAATCAGTAGACAGGTTCTAATGTCCATGGACATTAATGGCGTGATTTAAACCTGGAAATATAATAATCGGTTTCGTTTCTCTGTAGAGAGTTAGTGTACTTGAAGCACATACGTGAGGCTGTCCCGATCACCGCATCCATCTTCGATATGAATTCTTCTTCTTCTGCGTTCGTTCTCAAACTCCTGCAGATTAGCAGGATGTAGTCCGGATAACTGAATGCGTTGTGTCATGGTTTACAGCAATGCTGCGATATCTTCGCCTTTCGGCCTGACACATCCGACTTAAGCATGGCTTTGGGTCACTGACCCTATATGGGATGGGACAGCCAACTCCATCCCATAACCTCCTTAGTCGCCTTTTACGACATGCGTGGAAGGTAAACAGTGTTGCTATTCTTTGCTCTCCTTTCGGGTCCTGGCAACAAACGGGCGATATTAATTAATTAGTTTGTTTGTTTAGTTTGTTTATCTTGATTGGTTGGTTGTTTGGTTTGATGGTTGGTCATCATGTCATCATTATGGCATCCAGGATACCTCCATAAGTGTTCCGCTATCATATTCTTCAGCATGTGGCATCATTCTCCTGCTCTGTGTTGGTTAATAACTCTTCTTGTGATTCCTATATGCCGCTAGTTTCTTACACTGCTAAGCTTCATTACCAGGTCTTGTATTCTAGTCATAGACACACAAAATAAATACATCCATCTTCTAATTTGTCTAACTCCTTGACTGCATTCAAAATATCAGACTAGTCTATTGACTACCAGTAGTCACTGTGGCCTCGCTGACAAGTCTTTCTGATCTTTCATTTCCCCAAGCACCAGCGTGTCCATGTATACACATCAATGACACTCTATTTATCAAGACTTCGTCATCGACTTCAGCCACTGACGGCGTATATAGCCAGACTAAATCTTTCCGGTCATTGTTAACTATAATATTTTATGGTAGTCCGTCCTGATATAACCTAACTAAACTTCGTTGTCGCCTAGTTGAAAGGGCCGCGCCTCTCAAAAAGATAGGTAAACTCGTTAACTACCTACCTACCAAGCATACTCATAATTAGTCAGAAACCGGGACACCTTCTCAGTCTCCAGCCGTAACATACCGTATAGGTGCCACACTGGTGACAGCACAAAAAGCCATATAAACCCTCAATTCTCAGCCATTCGGAGGAGCGTAGAAACAACAATCATACTACTCGTGGTTGTATACAAAGCCCTACTTTCTTCTCTAATACACTACGCCAAGTTGTGAATGCCCAAGCATTGATCAAGTGCCCTAGGACAGACCCACCAGTCTAGATCAGTGAACCCCTAACATTTTTCTCCGTAGAACCCCTTACTGATTTATTTTGTTTTCCAAAGACCCCCTTGCTAAGTTAGAATTTTCCTAAACATAGTAACTTCAAATGTGTTTTTGACAGCTGACATAGTTCTACTTACTTTGATAGTATTCTTTTGTCCTACAGTGGACAATTGTAAAAGACGAACTTGTACAATTTTCATTCGTACCTTTATTAAAAAACAACACATCTTGTGCATTCCCAATTTTTATTCTCGCTGACATGGACCGGAGGGAGGTGGGATTTTGTATCTCTTTACTGTTTTTCCCCTTTTCAAGTCGAAATCGACCCTTGTGGGTTCATATAGACCACTTTGGGAACCTATGGTGTAGATGATATCGCAATTTGAGAAGTTCTCACTGATCCGAACCGAAACATCTATATTTGGACAATACCTGAGCATCTATATTTGGACAATACCTGGACATCTATATTTGGACAATACCTGGACATCTATATTTGGACAATACCTGAGCATCTATATTTGGACAATACCTGGACATCTATATTTGGACAATACCTGGACATCTATATATTTAGACAATACCTGGACATATATATTTGGACAATACCTGGACATATATATATATTTTGACAATACCTGGACATCTATATTTGGACAATACCTGGACATCTATATTTTGACAATACCTGGACATCTATATTTGGACAATACCTGGACATCTATATTTTGACAATACCTGAACATCTATATCTATATACACTAGAATGATATTGTCCTGATTCCTTGAAAATGTTATTTCCACTTGAATGGAAATTATAAACTTGATAGTCTTACTTTCCCACTCTCCTCCATTTTTTTTTTAATCCGCCAGTGTGTGCATACTTGTTTAATAGCCTCTTCTGCCATGCCAAGCCATGGCTGCCTCCTTTTTAATGTTCATTGTGAACCTTCCCATATTATCATGTAATGGATATTTCCTGCTTGCACTGATAGGAACGAGCACTGCAAATCTTCACTCTCTACATCATAGTAGGATCATAGCGTATCGCCACTATTTACATCATAGTAGGATCATAGCGTATCGCCACTATTTACATCATAGTAGGATCATAGCGTATCGCCACTATTTACTTCATAGTAGGATCATAGCGTATCGCCACTATTTACATCATAGTAGGATCATAAACATATCTCCACTATTTACATCATAGTAGGATCATAGCGTATCGCCACTATTTACTTCATAGTAGGATCATAGCGTATCGCCACTATTTACATCATAGTAGGATCATAGCGTATCACCACTATTTACTTCATAGTAGGATCATAGCGTATCGCCACTATTTACATCATAGTAGGATCATAGCGTATCGCCACTATTTACATCATAGTAGGATCATAGCGTATCGCCATTATTTACATCATAGTAGGATCATAGCGTATCGGCAATAATTACATCATAGTAGGATCATAGAGTATCGCCACTCTTTAAATTGTGGTAGAATCATAGCGTATCGCCACTATTTACATCATAGTAGGATCATAATATATCGCCACTATTTACATCATAGTAGGATCATAATATATCGCCACTATTTACATAATATTAGGATTATAGTGTATAACCACTATTTCTATATCTCAAGAACATCCTAGAATGATACAAATAGCTATATCTTTGATCATATATAGGATGAAAAGGCGTACCTCGGCTTAAAGAGACTTTAATCACATACCTAACAAACTGTAAGTCTATCAATCAGCTTTAGGACAAGGTTCAGGATGACATGCATGCTCTACGACCAATAGGACACGCCTTTGGTATAACAGTACAAGAAGTCTATGTTCACAGAGAGAACAGCAGCCACCACCCGCATCTTTGTCAATTTTTTTCAGCTCATATGATTATGTAATTTGCTAGCTCATTGAAATACAAACACCTGTCGAACAGCACACCAGTATAGTTTTTATATGCTGTCAATCTATATTTGTTTGTTTCTGCAAACTTATATAAAGAACATAAGTAATGCTTCTCATCCGCTTTTCCAAACAAAAATATTAACCTGGGCTTTTCTGCCATGGGACATACTTACTTAATCCTTTAAAAAAACAAACATATTATCCAATGCTTTTTTCATCCTATTCTCCAAACAAACATTAACAAGTGTTTCTAATTCTATAGTCAATTGTCTATCGACATCACAGATGGTGCTATCGCAGCTTCCACACTTGTCATTGAGCATAAGGGTTTGGTGTGTGCAGGAGATGTAGTCTGCGTCCCAGAACCAGGTGTGTTTCTCTGGTTGAGGTGTAGTCATGTTTATTCAGGATGGTCTTGATGTTGATTATCCACCTTTTCCTAGGTCTGCCCTCGGCTCTGTAGTCTGACTCCATCGTGTTATAAGCTCTGATGGGAAGGTGATCCTTCAGTCTCATAATATCTTCAAACTATTTCATCTATTGTTTCTATATTAATTCGATACATGATGTTATACATATTATCTGTCTGATGTTCTCACTGCGCATTTTGTCGAGTCTGGTGCCTCCTTACACATTTCATTTCACAAGTTTCGATCTTTCACTTATGTGTAGATGTCACTTGCCAAGTCTGCCATTGGTAGCATAGTGTTGTTATAAAGATGCTCTTAATCATTTGTTTCTTTACTTCCGTGTTGATTTTTGGGTGCGGTAGCAAAGGTGACAGCTGGTATGTCACAGCATTTGTCCTTTGACATCTTGTTTCTATCTCCCTATCGAGTCATCTATCTTTTGTGAAGATACTTCCTAGGTACTTGAACTCTTTGACTTGTTTTATTTGTATGTTCTCTATTTGGATGTTTAAATGATCTGTTGATCTCGTTATTTGTATAGTTTCTGTATTGTGTGTGTTACTCCGCATGTTGTATTTATTGCATATTCTTGATAGTGAGTTGATGTGAGATTGCAATTTTTCATCATATATGATTCTTTAATTGCCAGTGAAAAACTGTTAATTAAGGTCGCTGTTAAGTTGTTCATTCTCTGTTATTTCTATATATATCTCATTTCCAAGCATTATGTTTTCCAAACAAACATACTAACCAATGCTTCTCATCCTGTTTTCCAAACAAACATACTAACCAATGCTTCTCATCCTGTTTTCCAAACAAACATACTAACCAATGCTTCTCATCCTGTTTTCCAAACAAACATACTAACCAACGCTTCTCATCCTGTTTTCCAAATATACATATTAACCAGTGTTTTTCATTCATTTTCCAAACAAACATATTAACAAATGCTGCTCATGTTTTCGAACCTATGTTTCAAAATAGGTGTTCTTGTTTCTAGCTATACTTGTGAAGATTGCCCCAAGAACATTATAACAAGTTTGAAAAGTTTCCACCAGTGTAGCTAAAACGACGTATATAAATCTCACTTTACTGTAAATAAGCTGCAAAGAATGTTTGCAACCAACTGCAACCATGACGTGAAAACCCCCTTGCATTCCGTCGAATATCCTTGCATCCAAAGATCAGTAACATATCCCCACACTGTTACAAATATCCCTATTGTTAGAACGTAATCGTTGGTAAAGTTTGCCGATAAGTAATATGTGTAGAGTATCATGTATTTATTCGTGAACTTGATCTTTCCTTTGTATGAATACATTTATGAATTATTTTCATTCGATTATGCAAACTAGTTTCTCATAATAATATGATCAGGTTTATTGTTTGTGAATAACATTGGTGGCTGTCAACGATTGATCCATATGTCTGTCTATTGTTAGATGCAACACACAAAACAGCAATGCTGTCAATGTATGCAATTGATCAAAGCTTGCAGTATCGTAGTTATGGCAAAGCACAACAGAAAACGAAATGACATTTCTACACACATAAAATAACTTGTTATAACAATGATGTGTGATGTGTATAATAGTGTGAAATGCAATTTAGTGGGAGATTAATTTAATCGTGATAATCTTTATGTTACTATTACTTTCAAAAATATTTGTAAACTGCTTTTATGGTTCAACGTTAAACACTTTTGGCATTAACGTGTACCTGATAAAGATATTTTTGTCGAGAAGTCGATTTAATTTTCAGTCCCATTTTGACACAATGTGCATACCTTTTCGAATTTCAACATTCACCTTTCAACGTATACTGTTTACTGACCGAAGGGTAGGAACCCACCGGCTGCTAAATCAGTAACTAATACTGCCTACTTACATACACTTTACAGCATTACTGCACTGATATCAATAACTAGAAACAGTTGTAAATGTACATAGTACTAAGATAATATATTAATATACTCATTATGAACAGAAAGACAAACACATATTACTATTGATTAAATAAACACAAATTATTACTGTTGCGTCCGTGGTACGGCGTCCTTGACTACCAACACTGGACGATGTCTTGTTTCTCGATGTTCAGTTAAATCTATATTAAAAATAATATATTAAAAATAAAAACCGAGAACACGAAGTAATTAGTTCAACAGTTTATATCTCATGTTAGTATCCCAACAGTTTATATCTCATGTTAGTATCCCAACAGTTTATATCTCATGTTAGTATCCCAACAGTTTATATCTCATCTTAGTATCCCAACACTTTATATCTCATAAATTATCTCGGGGATCTCCATGGCATAGTGGTTTTATCCGTTCGGTGTGTGATAAAGAAGTCACGGGCTCCAATCCTTCTAACATCATCTTGTTTATAAAGTGAATTTCATGATGAAATTGCTGATGGGTATCACTTGATGCTACGGAATTACGTGCTATGAGTGGTACTCTCGGCTATCTATATTGTTCTTCTATGAGAGAGACGTTGTACATATTAAATAACCAGAGTACAATGAGTATATATGATACAACCCAAGTACAATGAATACATATCATATAACTCGAGTACAATAAATACATAAGATATAACCCAAGTACATTGAGTACATATGATACAACCCGAGTACATTGAGTACATATGATACAACCCAAGTACATTGAGTACATATGATACAACCCGAGTACATTGAGTACATATGATACAACCCGAGTACATTGAGTATATATGATATAACCCGAGTACATTGAGTACATATGATACAACCCGAGTACATTGAGTACATATGATACAACCCGAGTACATTGAGTATATATGATATAACCCGAGTACATTGAGTACATATGATACAACCCAAGTACATTGAGTACATATGATACAACCCGAGTACATTGAGTACATATGATACAACCCGAGTACATTGAGTACATATGATACAACCCGAGTACATTGAGTACATATGATACAACCCGAGTACATTGAGTACATATGATATAACCCGAGTACATTGAGTATATATGATATAACCCGAGTACATTGAGTACATATGATACAACCCGAGTACAATGAATACATATCATATAACTCGAGTACAATAAATACATATGATACAACCCGAGTACATTGAGTACATATGATACAACCCGAGTACATTGAGTATATATGATATAACCCGAGTACATTGAGTACATATGATACAACCCAAGTACATTGAGTACATATGATACAACCCGAGTACATTGAGTACATATGATACAACCCGAGTACATTGAGTACATATGATACAACCCGAGTACATTGAGTACATATGATACAACCCGAGTACATTGAGTACATATGATATAACCCAAGTACATATGATACAACCCGAGTACATTGAGTACATGATATAACCCGAGTACAATGAATACATATGATACAACCCGAGTACATTGAGTACATATGATACAACCCGAGTACAATGGCAATCATCTATGACTTGTGAGACTTCTGTTTTTAAACCGCTATTATCGGTTTCCTCTATATACTTCCCCCTTATCGACGAATCTTCACGCCGTCGGTCAAAGTACCCATAATGGCACGAAAATCATGGCTTTAAGCGATAGTGTCCACGGATCACCAGAAAACATGCACGTATTGAAACATGCATCACTATTCAGAAGCAAACCGGTGACCTCGTCGGCACAAGGCAAATTCTTTAGCTACTACAACAGAAAGATCCCCCAGAGCTGTATAACAATAACATATTGAAGATATATGCACGTGTTCTCTTGTTATATTTAGTAAAAGCAAATTAATTAAACGGTAATTATCAAGTTTCGAAGAAAGCTAAGATTTTTAGTCATATGAAGATGCGGAACATCGTGGAAAAATTAATAATGGATGGCATAATTTCTGGCGAGGTCTATGGTAATAGAAGACCCATGTATAAAATTCATTAGGACTGCATTCTTTACGTTTTTACTATTTTCGTATTTTTCATTGGGCGCTATTTATATACTTGGAGTCGTATGCCAAAAATAGCCATGGTCGACAAACGAAATGCACGGAAATAATTTAATTCTTTCAGATCATGTTTACGTTTTCTGTAAACAGGTCTTTATACTGAAACCGGTCATGGTTGCTGGAACAGACGTAAGGAATACCCATCACGAGGATGAATAAGAGACATCTCAGGTTATTTAAACATGTCCTTGGTTGCAACATGTCAACTCTCCCAGAGACTTGGTGGGTTACTTGGTTGCAACATGTCAACTCTCCCAGAGACTTGATGGGTTACTTGGTTGCAACATGTCAACTCTCCCAGAGACTTGATGGGTTACTTGGTTGCAACATGTCAACTCTCCCAGAGACTTGATGCGTTACTTGGTTGCAACATGTCAACTCTCCCAGAGACTTGATGGGTTACTTGGTTGCAACATGTCAACTCTCCCAGAGACTTGATGGGTTACTTGGTTGCAACATGTCAACTCTCCCAGAGACTTGATGCGTTACTTGGCTGCAACATGTCAACTCTCCCAGAGACTTGATGGGTTACTTGGTTGCAACATGTCAACTCTCCCAGAGACTTGATGCGTTACTTGGCTGCAACATGTCAACTCTCCCAGAGACTTGATAAGTTGCTTGGCTGCAGCATGTCATTCTCTCAGAGACTTGGTGGGTTACTTGGTTGCAACATGTCAACTCTCCCGGAGACTTGATAAGTTGCTTGGCTGCAGCATGTCATTCTCTCAGAGACTTGGTGGGTTACTTGGTTGCAACATGTCAACTCTCCCGGAGACTTGATAAGTTGCTTGGCTGCAGCATGTCATTCTCTCAGAGACTTGATGGGTTACTTGGTTGCAACATGTCAACTCTCCCAGAGACTTGATGCGTTACTTGGCTGCAACATGTCAACTCTCCCAGAGACTTGATGCGTTACTTGGCTGCAACATGTCAACTCTCCCAGAGACGTGATAAGTTGCTTGGCTGCAGCATGTCATTCTCTCAGAGACTTGGTGGGTTACTTGGTTGCAACATGTCAACTCTCCCGGAGACTCGATGCGTTACTTGGCTGCGATGGGATGGAGTGGAATTGAAAAAACAATTTTAATGGGATAGTTTGTAAATGGAACAAAGAGGGGATACGATGAAGATGAAATAATACACAAAGATGTAATAGTATGGAAATGAAATAAATACAAAGATTTGATATTATGGAGATGAAATATAACAAAAAGATGGGATATGTCATATATCAAATACAACAATGATATGGGATAGTGAGGAGGTTAAAGAGAACAAAAAGATGTGTTAGGGCGGAGATTTCAGCCTTAAAGGATAACATAGCCCTTAAATATACCTCATATAAAAATCAAGATATTCTCCACATAGCAAGATCAGCACACAGTCTTATTTCTGCACATCTAATCAGGTGTGACCATGCAATGGATCGCTGGACATAGAGATATAGCAAGAAACGAAGTATCGGACATCTTGCAAAAAGAGTCGCCTCAAAACAACAAAAGCAAAGACATTGTAGTATGGGAACAGTCAAACACATTCTCAGAAACACCACCAGGAATATATATCTGAACAGATGGGCAAATAGGCTGAATGGTCGAAATGTATTTAGTGAAATTACACGGCCAAAGGACAGTGACAACATAAACAAACTCTGCAGGAGAAACCAGTCCCTTATCTTTCAGTTTCGAACAAGACATGCAAGAACCAATAGCCATTTAAACCGTATCAAATACCAGCAACTATCCGCTTGTAGACACTCTCTCATCTCAATGAAACAGTAGAATGCCTCCTTATCGACTGCCCTTACCTTTCAACTGCCAGGAAAATACTTCTACAGACAACGTTAAGTCACTAACTTACTGTATGGATCACTAAGTCAGCTTCAGAAGGCCCGCACTTTTAAAGAATGACATTGTGCTGACAAGAGTGGGGATGTTAAAAATAGCAAACAGATGAGATAGGACTGAGATTGCAGTATAAAATGATAACATACGTTGGGGTTGAGATAAGAGAGAAAGATGGGATAGATTGGAATTGAAATAGAAAAATTTTCTGGGGATGATGCGAAAGTGACATTGGACAAAAATGTGGGATACATTGGAAATATACTTTAAAGAGACAAATATTAAATGATGTGCATATATAGTGAGACTTTCTTATGTGAACATCACAAAACGTCATCTTATATATCAGGGTTTCTCCAAGTGGGGGAAAACGCCCCTTAGAGAACTTGAACCAATTATATGACAAAAATAAATATGGTCAATTAGTACTTTTTATGTACAATAAGACAAGGGGTGCAATTCTGGTTTATGTTAATAGAGCTATAACTGAAACCTGGTCTCTACTAGGTTACTATAGCCAGTGGCAAGCGCTTCTGTTGGATAATGGAAGCTTTTTTAACTGTTAAAATGCAGAAACAAAATCTAAAACACTTTAATGACAGTAAGCGTTGTCTTACAAACTCAGTAAAACATGGCAATTCACTTTGTGGCGCGAACAGGTTAACGAATGAATACTAGCCTTCTACGTGTTTTTATTGTTTGTCTTAGGAAACACATATTAATAATTTACACTTTGTTTTGTTATTGAATATAACAGAGTCTGTCTGTTAGATTTCGTACACTTAATATTATTGTTTGCATAATTTCTGTCCAGAAATTATATCAGAAACAACTGCCACAAAGTGATTATGAAAACATGAAGATTGAGTGATCAATTTAAAAACATTCACTCCGATAAATTTAACGAAAATGCAATGTTTATTCGGGGATTCAGTGAAAAACATAAAAAGGAGAAAGCACTGCGTTATTTTCTTGCCTTTACTTCAAGGCATAGCGAAGATGTTGCTTTGGTTCCATACAACATATCTTTGATTATAGCAAAATCTGGAGACCCTTAAACCATTGCAGAAGAATTGATCATACCGGCCATTCACTAAGTTTTAAAAACAGTGCCACACCAATCCCCTGACGTGGTTTTAAAATATACTCCTCTTAGAAATGTTCAGAGGCGCATTGATATGATGATGAATGAACTCTGTAGAAAACATACATTTCCAAATTTAAAAATGTATAATTTAGTTTACAATTGGTTGAGTCTACCCTCCCTGAAGATTAATCCTTGTTTTTCGCATATGTCCACTGTGTTGAATATAGTAAAATTCATCAAAACATGTTTGTTTGTTTTTTTACAATGGAAACACATACAAAAACATTGGAAACACATACAAAAACAATGGAAACGCATACAAAAACAATGAAAACACATACAAAAGGAGATGCACAGGATAGTAGTTCTTAAGTGTGGTAACTGGATACCTGCACTAACAGTTATTAGCCCTGGTCTGCCACAGGGATGGCCTCTATCTTCTGTACTTTTCAATGTATACACAGTACATATCGCTGGCAATCAAATCACAGGTGTTGGCAGAACGATGTCTTATGCCGATGATATCCTGGTGTATAGACAGGTAAGACATCGAGAAGAATGCGTCGTGGAACTACAGAAGGAGCTGGACAGACTGACAAATTGGTGTCGAGATACGGGAGCAGTGGTTAATCCGTCTAAGGCATTCGTGACGTGGTTTTCCTTGAACAATCACATGGTAAAGACACCCATGCCACAAGTTTCGTTGTCCGGGAAAAGTTTAGAAAGAACTAGCACAATGAGATATCTGGGTGTGTTTTTTGACAGAAGCATGAGTTTCAGGGAACATGTTGACCACATTATCATAATGGCAGGCAAAGGCTTAGCAGCAATGGAGGTTATGGCTGCTGCGCAGTGTGAGCAGAGATTGTTATTTCTTTTGTACTAGTAGTTGGTTGTGGCTGTAGTGGCAATAACACGGCAATTCTGACTCTTAGCCACACTCAGATCGAAAGGCTGGATAGAATCCAGAATGCAGCAATGCGTATCATACTGGGATGCACAAGAGAGACACATCGACAAGAGCTATGCGATACCTACTTGACTGCCCAACAGCTCAGCATAGATTACAGTATTGCCGTGCACGGGCGTACCTTCAAATATATGCAGATAAGGAACACCCGTTGCATTCCGAAATACAGAAAGTTAAAGACAGCAGACTCAAGAGAGGGAGGTCGTGGATGGGACGTGCTGAGGATGCCATACAAAGCGTGTGCAGATTGCAGGATGTGGCAGCAGGTGCGGAATGGATAAGTCTACCCACAGATTTCCAAAACTTGTTTGAGAGTAGTAATATCACTTAGCAGGGAATGCAGAGAATGGTGTCCCACAGCTGTGGAGAAAGAAGTGCAGGCTTTAATAAAGAAGAATAACAAAGAGGGGGATGTGATTATATACCCTGATGGATCTGTGATTAGACATGTTCGCAGTGCTTGGGCCTTCACAGCTCAGCAGGAAAAACAATCAAGGAGTAGAGTGGTGCCTTTGCGGTCACTACAAGTAGTATGACCATGGAGACTATGGCGGTGACCAAGGCATTTGAGTGGCTACTCACACAGAAGGTAACGCAGGTCTGCATCTTGAGTGACTATGAGTATGATTAAGAAGGTACAAGTGGGTCTCGTTCGCGAACAGTGGATTTAGGCCTTGAGAAAGGCGAGCTTGAAAGTGGTTAAATTTATTTTCGTGCACATTTGGGCGTTCGAGGCAATGAAAGAGCGGATCAACTGGCATCATGCGCGATTGTGGCACAGGGCGATGGGGCAATGGATCGCGCTGACGTTTTGAACTCTTTAAGTGATATAACACGCGAGAGTGAGACTAATGTGGATGATGATTCCTTTTCAGTGGCTAGGATTAAAGATCAGGGATTGAAATGCTGTGTTGCTAGAAGTGAACATTTTGGAGGGCGCAGAAGAATAATGGTCAACCAGCATAGGACCGGTATTGTCAGCAGACGTGTAATGGCGGATACACTCAAGGAGAGATCGGAGAAAATATGGACGTGTCCAGTTTGCAGTGATGATGATCCGACGACTAACTAACTAACTAACTAACAAAAGGAGAATCCTCATTTTTCAAGGTCCAAGAACTCTTTCGTCTCAATAAGATACCTAAATATACTTGCTTATGCAACAGATGCAGCATCGTCGACGATTGGTCGCCACACGAGCTCTACTATATATCTTAACCAGAATGTGCACAATGTTATGACAATTCACTGCGTACCTCATCGACATCTTGTGGTAAACAATATCATCAATCGTCAACAATGGCCCACTAGACACACCACCCATGAAACAGAAAACCTTAGTAGATGACATTCCGCTATATAGAGGCTCTCCTATGGAAGCTTTGTAGCATATCATGTATATAATTATATACTCCCTCTGAGTAAAAGGTTCTTTCAATAGGCATTGCACTAAGCCGAATGCTGAAGCCTCCTGGGTATGAAAGAAAGCTCAGAGAAACCACCCCATTGCGCATGCAGTGAATAGAAAGTTAGAGTTAATCGTTCACAATTCTTGGGGTTCTCAAATAAAAAACAAACATCAATGGCCGTCTGTTTATTCTCAGTATAGTTATTTCTGCAATTAATAAAACACAAATTATTAACGTATTTCCATCGGATATGTCTCTAGATAAGACTATGAGAGACTCCTGGTACATGGAAGTAATGTGGATTTCATAAGCTGAAAATTGGCCTGATCATTACACTTCTTCTGAAAGTATGGTTGAGTGCTTAGAATCAGTGAATTATCTAGTTGATCAACAACGTGCGACAAGTACGCACGATGAATGATCCAGTTGGTGAACAACTTGCGACACTTAAGCAAGATAAATTTTCCAGTTGATCAACAACGTGCGGCATGTAAGCAGGATGAATTATCCAGTTGGTCAACAACGTGCGGCAAGTAAGCACAATGAATGATCCAGTTAGTGAACAACGCACAGCAAGTAAGCACGATGTTTGGTTACTTTATTGATATTATCTCAAAATTGAATGAGCTCAACTTCCAGCTGCAAGGTCTCGAAAGTAATCTGATCCAGGCACAATCAGCAGTCATGGTGTTTATTTCCAAGCTTCCACTATTTTGACGGACTATTATATGTAATAACAGTTGAAACGACACAATCTGGTTGTGAGTATACTATTAACATATATTAACAATTATATGCCAAGATTTGGACAAGAAAAAAAAATTGACCAAAAAACTAAAATTGATCAATATACATCCCAATACCAAAAAGTGGAGATATGCAACTATTTTTCAATTATAGAATAGACGTTCCAATAAGCCAAGCTAGAAAAATACTATTACACTTGTATAATGAAGAGAAGAGAAAACAAAATAGAAGACGAGATACATAAAGTTCAAGCAGGGTACAGGACCAGCAGAGGCACTAGAGACCACATATTCAATATGAGAATGGTCATAGAGAAATGCAGAGAAAACACCATCGACCTGCATGCATGTTTTATAGATTATAGCAAATTTTCGAATGTGTGAATCATCACCAACTATGGGTAATAATAAACAACATGAGTTTCCCAGAGCACAATACACAATTACTTGCAGAGCTAAACAATAATGAAGAAGCTGCTGTAAAAGTTGAAGGAACAATATCAGAGTTGTTCACCGTACAAAACGGTATAAGACAGTGCCAGACACTGTTTGTAAGAAACTTACTCATTGCACAGTTTGATATACGAAACCTCCTCATTACACTACACGGACAGATATTAGAAACCTCGTCATTACACTACACGGACAGATATACGAAACCTCGTCATTACACTACACGGACAGATTTACGACACCTCCTCATTACACTACACGGACAGATTTACGACACCTCCTCATTACACTACACGGACAGATATACGAAAAGTCCTCACTACACTACATGGACAGATATACGAAACCTCGTCATTACACTACACCGACAGATATACGAAACCTCGTCATTACACTACACGGACAGATATACGAAACCTCGTCATTACACTACACCGACAGATATACGAAACCTCGTCATTACACTACACGGACAGATATACGAAACCTCGTCATTACACTACACGGACAGATATACGAAACCTCGTCATTACACTACACGGACAGATATACGAAACCTCGTCACTACACTACATGGACAGATATACGAAAAGTCCTCACTACACTACATGGACAGATATACGAAACCTCGTCATTACACTACACCGACAGATATACGAAACCTCGTCATTACACTACACGGACAGATATACGAAACCTCGTCATTACACTACACGGACAGATATACGAAACCTCGTCACTACACTACACGGACAGATATACGAAACCTCGTCATTACACTACACGGACAGATATACGAAACCTCGTCACTACACTACATGGACAGATATACGAAAAGTCCTCACTACACTACATGGACAGATATACGAAACCTCGTCATTACACTACACCGACAGATATACGAAACCTCGTCATTACACTACACCGACAGATATACGAAACCTCGTCATTACACTACACGGACAGATATACGAAACCTCGTCATTACACTACACGGACAGATATACGAAACCTCGTCATTACACTACACGGACAGATATACGAAACCTCGTCATTACACTACACGGACAGATATACGAAACCTCGTCATTACACTACACGGACAGATATACGAAACCTCGTCATTACACTACACGGACAGATATACGAAACCTCGTCACTACACTACATGGACAGATATTAGACTTACGTAAAACACAGACTTATATTTCGTTTCAATGGGACACGACAGACTATATATGGACATATATTTATATTGATGGACAGATATTAGAAACTTTCTCATTATTAGGACTGATATAAGAAATGCTCTCGTTATGCGAACAAATATTAGAAGCCTCCTTCATACACGGATGGATATAAGAGCAATGTTGCTTCATGATTCGTGGGGACAAATAAAAAATAATTGCAGAATGAGATAACAGTACATGGATGAAAGAAAAAAGAATGACGGTAAAATTGAAGAAACCGCGCATGAAAGAGAAAAGGATAAAATAATAACTAAACGGGTGCATGAAAGAAAGGGAAATTATTTTTGAAAACTTGCCTGAAAGAAAGAATGATGAAATAATTCAAGAAATCAAGCATGAAAGAAAGAAGGATGAAATAATCACATAAAATGATGTCTAGACTATACGTGAATGTTTTGACGAGACAGACATTGCAGCAGTGTCTACAGATAAAGGTCAATAATCCAGTTAATTCTTCACCACAAACACTGGCACTATAATCTTCATGCACTATCAATTCCAACACTGGTCTACTGTCTCCAATAATCGTGAAGAACATTACGTGTATTATTACTGCAGAGTTGCTACCATTTTGTAAAAATGATGCACAGCACGTTTCATTTTGAACGCTGAGAAGCTGCGCACCTTGAAGGCGACATGACAACCTTCAACTTAGTAGTAAGACGTAGATTTTTGCACGCCATTACAGTCGACTCTCATTCTCTTTGACGTCATATGCAGTTGGTCTTATCGGTGGAACATAGTGATGACAAAGTCATGTCAGCGGTCTGCGCCGTGACAGTGGGGAATCCGACAGAAGCATTTTATCATTACAGTTTTAACCTTTGACACTTATCAGGAGAGCGACGCAAGATTATATGTCTGGCAAATTCAGTTATCATTTGTTGAGATATGTACAGGCACGCGTCTGGGAGCATGCGATGAGTGCAATAACGTCACGCTGCCATCAGGCATGTTATAGCAACTGACAGTCTAAGTATTGTATGCCACGTTCTTCATTGTCCATCCACAGGTGACGTAGTTAACGATCATGACGCCTTGTATCGGCTGATAGTACCAAACAAAGAATTCCTCAAACTTGTTAATATTATTCGTCCATCTTCCACAGAATTACAGATATAGAAATGTTTCAAGTAAACGAAAGAAGAAGAAGAAGTAGGTCCATCTTCCCACCCGCGTCAAAGCTTGACATCCAAAACAACCGCACTATTTGGAGAAGCAAAAAAGCAGTCGTCGGGTACGCCAAAATCGAAAATAATTTAGTTTAGGTAAAAGAGGGGCATTGAATATAGTGTCATGAGCCTATAGACCGCTGAATCTGCAACTATATACTAGGGTGTGCCGGCGCTAGTTGTTGCAAAGGATCTCATACTCCTAGTATCAACACTGCTTTTCAGTGTGTACTCACCAGAAACCGGTGAAAGTATTCAAACAGCAGCGGATTTTGGATTTTGGATTTTGAATCTTTAGAAAGAAACGTTCTATAAATGAATGAAAAATGTTTATAGAATGTTCCATTCTAAACGGTGGATAGAAAACATCACGACAGCTTTGAACAAATATGGACTAAATGCAACCACGGCGACACATCTGGTCTTGGAATGACAGCTTAAGCTCCCACCCCTACGCTTAACGGCAAGTGTGAATGCGATCAACAATCATTCACCTGTGGAAAGACAATAGACTATAGAATGGAACAAGATTGGATACTACAGTAAACATATGAGTTCAAGATTTAGACAACAGTGCAGGACATTGGGTTGAAATGTGATGGCCATGTTCAGTCATTAAGTTGTGCTCCTCCGACGACGACGACCCGATTCGATATGCGCTTGAGAATCGGCATATCCTTCAATTGTACACACTACAGTCCTACAGTCCATTGGGATCAACATTTGTCATTCATGTGTCATATATGTCTTGTTATGGTCTGCTACTTTTCTGTATGTTGTGTATTGTCGATATCTCGTGATATTCTGCCACATTTATGGGTTTATTTTCATCTCTACTCTTCTAGTTTAAAAAAAAATATTTATACTCTTCCGGACGTCCGTATTTATCCCGTCTTGTCATTATTATGTGAACGTGGACAGTTCCGTTTCTTACTCGTCGTGTGTTAAGTTATATTCTTGATAAAGGCCTTTTAGTCGAAACATTGATTTGTTTGCATTATTATGCGTGTTTCCAGTGATTAGAAAAACTTCATTGCCTGTATCTGAGCAGAACCACACCTGGGAGAAAACGACCTGTAGTTCTCATATCAAAACCCTAAGATAACAATGTAAAGGGCAGTGAATATCATTGTGTCAGTATTGGGAGACAATTTTAAAGATCTGATCGTCCTTGTGTTGCCGGGGCCTGAAATGGGAGCAAAGAATAGTTACGCTGTTTACCTTCCAGGCATGTCGTAAAAGGAGACTACGGAGGTTATGGAATGGAGTTGGCTGTCCCATCCCATATAGGGTCAGTGACCCAAAGCCATGCTGAAGTCGGATGTGTCAGGCCGAAAGGCGAGGATATCGCAGCAATAATGCTGTAAACCATGAAACAACGCATTCCGTTCTCCGGACTACATCCTGCTAATCTGCAGGAGTTTGAGAACGAACACAGAAGAAGAAGAAGAAAGATTTGATAAGAACCTACTTCCGCTACTTTTCCTTTCCTGTCTAGTATTCCCTGTTTGTCACAATTTATTGTCGCCAGTTTTCATACGCGTCTGTATACAACTAAAGTCGGATGTATCGCACCAAAATGATGAATGATGACCTTGTGTTTTTACATACGGTCAGAGAGAAGGCCAGTGCAAAATGTAAAAATACCGAAGCCTTCAAATTTAACAATTATAGCCTCTCTCGTGGCCGAATTTGCCGAATATTGATCCACAGAAGCGAAAGCAGAATATACATATGAAATATATATTTAAGGATGTATATACATTTCGTCGGTGTCGCTTGTCTTCTATCCGTTTTATCGATTCAGGGCCCTCTCAGACAATTAGATGCCTCGGTGCAGTGCAATACTCCATGATGTACAATTATCAGCCATTTGATAATTATAAATAATCATCATTTGTACATGATGTACAAATAACACGGTCATAATCATTCAGCTTCTGTTAAGTCCTCTAAAGTACCAAGTATTACTCATATCCAGTATTACCAATTCATCATCATCATCAAACCCATAACCCTTCATGGTCGTAGGGGTGCCACTCTGTAAGCAGGAAAACACAATTTTCGCTGTCCTTATATGTTCTCATTACTTTGTTTTGGTATCAAGATTTTTAATCCTGTCCAATTTTAATATTACCATTCCAAATACTCCTCGTATACTCCCTCAACTGTTTCTCGTAGGATTGTCTTGTAAAGTGAATCGCACCTCATCACGTGGCCAAATCACACAAGTTTGCGACATTTCACCTTTGCCATGAAATGTTCTTGTTGTCCTGCTTCTTCTTCTTCTTTCTGTCCTCATGTACCTTTCGGTGTTAAGGGGAGGTGTTGTCCTGCAAGGGTATTTTTGTTTCTAACGTAAGTGTTGTTTTTTGCTCTCTATAATGGATGCTCAATATTCTTCTGTAACATTTGTTTTTAAAAGCCTGTATTCTCCTCTTGATTTCTGCTGTAATTGTCTACTCTCACATCTGTAAACAAAAACAGGTATTATTCGAAATTTATATAGATTTATCTTCACTGCTGTGCTAATTTTGCTCTTCCATAAATTTATTCTCTACATTGTAGCCAACGCTATTTCAAGTCTAGTCTTTGTATCTTTGTTAGAGCTTCCGTATTTGCTCCTATAAGACTATAAGTATTTAAAGGTAACAACTTCTAGTTTGTGTCTACACCCACAAGTTAACAGGAGTCGTGTTTTCATCTTTGTTTTCCATTACCCAATTACAAATACCCAGTGTTTTTTGTGGCCATGGGTCAGTACATATAATATTATTTAATCAATGAAGAAGGTCAGTAAATATGGCTTGATGGAGAGGATTAGGCCCACGGATCATATTTTACCCATTGTTGGTCTCACGTGAGACTAAGTAATGAAATCTTAGTTCTTCTCGTTGCCAATTTAACATGTCGACACAGTAAGTCCAGTTTTCTTAATGAATGCTGCTGTGTATTAAAACTCATCATGGTTCATCATCATCCAGTGCCGTCTCCGCAACGAAGATTGGCTACAACAAACCTCCAAGATCACATGTCTCTTGTTTTGGTGGTGCACTCTATTAGACTGTAACCTGTCCATCTTGTGATGTTACTGTCCCATTTGTATCTCTACCTCTTGCTCGCCTCCCTTTGACTTTATCCTCAAGTAAGGTCTTCAATAAGGTCTTTTAATGTGTCCTAAATATTGTATTTGCCTGATCTTTATTCCTCTTAGTAATTCGTTCTTTATATTAAGTGTTTTAAGAATCTCTTTGTTTGTTTTCTTCTCTTTCCATAATGTTCTTCCTATTCTTCTATATACCCACATCTCAAAGGCTTTCATTCTGTCTTCTAATTGTTTGTTTAGTTTATGAGCCATATAATAATATAGAATATATGTAGCATTTTCTAATTTTCATTTTTGTAGTTTCTCTTTATGCATGTTTATGTTTAGCTCCTGTTCTTCTGTGTCTTTGCTGATTAGCATGATTTAAAAAAAAAATTTTTATATATTTATATCCAGTCCATATTCTTTGCTTGTGTGTCATCTGCATATCACAGGCTAATTAGGTTAATGCCTCATAGTTACCATATAGATTTCTGTGGATTTCTGTCTCAGTGTTCCTCCCTTGACTGGTTTAGTGTAATACAGTCTTGTAGGATATGCTCCAAGGTCTGTTCTGCCTGCCCACATGGGCACAGAGGTGCTGGAACCAGTCTTAGGCTACTAAAAAATAAGAAAAGGATCATTTACGTGATCATATGTAAACGCTGCATCAAGCAGTATATCGGTGAAACTGAGTTAAGGTTGAGCGACCGCTTCTGTAACCATATTCATGCCATCAAGAACAGAACATTTACTCCTGTTGCCACACACTTCAACGGCGTTGGCCACCGTGGTGTTCTTGATATTCAGGTCACTGCTATCAGATCCTGCACCACCGATGATAGATCTAAGTACGCTCTAGAAAATCGTCTTATATTTTTTTTAGTTGGGTACCTTCAAGCAAATTTGGACTCAATACCGACCACTTTTTTGTGTTTTTGTGTACTTCCTGTTCCTATCCATCCGGCATCTCGCATCCACATTTCGCTCGGACACGTTTGTGTGTCGCTGTCATTTCTACTCGTCGTCTTTTGATGTCATGTGCTTATCTTGTTAAATGCATTTTGGTCGAAACATCGATTATGTCTTGTGTATTGTTATTTGTATCATTATATCTTGTGTATTGTGTGTATTATTTCACGTGAGCATTCGACAGTGAAAGTGTGTTAGTCGGCGTTTAGTTAGCCTTCATTACCTGTTTCCTACATCTTCTTCTTTTTCTCGTTCGGACATGTCTACACAGCAAGTCCTGCTTCCCTAATAAATGCTGCTGTATTTGAAAACTCCTCAGTGCTCCCATACATCTTTCTGTGGATATCCATCTCTGTGCAGACATGTCAGCTATTCGGTTTGCATGATACCATGGTTGCTGGTACGCCTCTCGGCCTGGCATCTCTGACTTCAGCACTTGTGTTTGCTTGGGCAGGATTGTGACCCTGCTCGATATTGGGTTGGCCCGACTAATCTTAGTTTCCAGCCTCTGTTGGCTGGACTAAGCCCCATCTCCACGTCAAGGAGTTGGCCTCGATGGGGGTTTCCTACATAAGAAAATAAGAAGAGGTAGGCTGAGTGTACCTTGCATAACATATAGCTAGATTCTTGTAACATTCAATATTTAAAAAAGTATGTGCGCAGAACATGTCCGGACTGGTTATCAACCTCAAATGTTCCAATTAACAAATGCCTCTCAGCAACAAATTGAATCATCTACACTAGAACAAATTGATCTCAGCTACACATTCTTCTTCTGCATTTGTTCTCAAACTCCTGCAACATATCAGCAGGACATAGTTACAGAGAACGTAATAAGTGAGTTGCGTGGTGGTTTTACAGCTTAGTTGCGATATCTGCTCCTTTCGGTCTGATACACAAGACTACAGTATATTGTGGATCCCTTTGACCAAGTAAGGGTTTTGACAGCCAATTCATCCCCGTCAAACCTCAATAGTCGACTTTTACGACATGCATGATATGTAACGGTGTAGCTATTCTTTGTTCCCCTTATGAGTCCTGGTAACACGCGGGGGAGTTATCAATTGAATCAGCTAAATTATAACAAATTACTCTCAGTTACAAATTGAGTTAGCTACATTAGAACAAACTAATGTAAGTACAAATTGAGTCAGCTACATTAGAACAAACTAATTTTAGTACATATTGAGTCAGCTACATTAGAACAAACTAATGTCAGTACAAATTTAGTGAGCTACATTAGAACAAATTGATGTTAGTACAGATTGAGTGAGTTACATTAGAACAAACTAATGTCAGTACAAATCAAGTAAGCTACATTAGAAAAAATTGATGTTAGTACAGATTGAGTAAGCTACATTAGAACAAATTAATGTAGTACAAATTGAGTGAACTACATTAGAACAAACTGATGTTAGTACAGATTGAGTCAGTTACATTAGAACAAACTAATTTTAGTACAGATTGAGTCAGTTACATTAGAACAAACTAATTTTAGTACAGATTGAGTCAGTTACATTAGAACAAACTAATTTTAGTACAGATTGAGTCAGTTACATTAGAACAAACTAATTTTAGTACAGATTGAGTCAGTTACATTAGAACAAACTAATTTTAGTACAGATTGAGTCAGTTACATTAGAAGACAATGATGTTAGTTACAAAATGTCTCTATTGAGTTGGTGGCTCATGTGGGGTAATGTCTTGTAGGATTGTGCTGAAATAATCTAAACGTGAAGTTTTTTTGTTTGCTTGTCTCTAAAGCACCGCACACAAATCTGATTATAACTAGTGGCTGTCGTGTTAACAATAACGCCGTTTTAAAAAAAGGCGCATGAAACATGACGTCATATGGTTGGTAGGTCTCCATTTTATAATTAGATTGTACGTGCGTATTAATATATATTTCGCCCGTGTGTTGCCGGGGCCTGAAAGGGAGGAAAGAATAGCAACACTGTTTACCTTCCACGCATGTCGTAAAAGTCGACTAAAGAGGTTATGGGATGGAGTTGGCTGCCCTATCCCATATAGGGTCAGCGACCCAAAGCCATGCTGAAGTCGGATGTGTCCGGCCGAAAGGAGCAGATATCGCAGCAATGATGTAAACAATGACACAACGCATTCCGTTTTCCGGACTACATTCTGTTAATCTGCAGGAGTTAGAGAACGAACGCAGAAGAAGAAATATATATTTAGCGTTAGGGAAATCTGCGGTAATTAGAACAGAATGTACCGATATAACTTGGACTGGTTATGAGATGGCTTGTTTATAACACTCAACTCTGTGGCTGCAAGCAATAATAGGCCGTACACTGGGATCTAAGAAAAAAAAAAGTCCCTTTGTAAATAAGACGTCACGAGCCGAATTCGAATCCGCGAACTCGTGAGAACAAAGCAAATGATAAACTATGGCGTTGTTAACTTGTTTTATATGTTTTTGTTAATCATGTGACACTTCAATTCATATTATATTAATCGTAATTATAGATGAACCTGAAACAAATCGTTTGTTTGTTTGTTTGTTAAGTTGGGGTTTATGCCTCATATGGTCAAGGCCCGCCTCTTTCAACCTAGGACTGGTGTCCATATTGGTTATATCAGCGGTTGGGGACCTGTGGTTTTTGTGGCTTGTCTGCCTGGTTGTTGCTAGGATGTGGCTCTGTTAGCCGGGTTCGCTGTTGGGCCTCCTAGCTGCAGTCCTTGTATGGACTATGTTGTGGCTCTGCCTGTCTCTGGTATTGATGAGACTATAAGGTGGTAGTCCTTAGAAGGACTTTGTGGTGATTGGTTGGAGCTCTTTCTTCTGCCATTTCCCGTGTTGTTCCTTCGCTGAGTGGGTCTGGAACACATGTTGTCTGAAGTTGTCTAGGCTGACAATGGTTGTGCAGTATCGGCTGCTGATTGTACTTGTGGAGAAAGATTTTTTGTTAAGTTGATAGCCTTATAAGGATTTTATTCTGTCTGGTTGGTGCTCTTTGTTGTGTTGTGTCATCTCTGTGTTGTTCCTGTCTGGGTTGTCTGTTGATTATATGCTGTTTTGCTTGTCTGCTGGTGTTACCTGTGGATTTATTTATTTATTTTTTTAATTTTTACCCCAAAAAAGCATATATATTCATACATATATAAAGTTTTGAATTCTCATATAGTTCTATACCTATATGCATACCATATACATGTACACACACACAATTGGGTCTACATACCCATATATATGCACACACCTCCTATATACATATATACCTACACATATACAAATATACATACATAATCTTACCTATGTACACATACCCATACATAGATACACCTATATATGTATATATATACATATATATACACACTCACGTATATATACAAGAACACATTATCGTATTTTTTGAAACAAATCGTAAATATATTTACTGTTTATATTATCAGCTGAAATTGCAAGGGAGGCAACTCTTGTTTCTTATGTATTGTGGGGAGAGTTTGTCCTGAGTTTTCTTAAAAGTTTTCTCAAAAGACTGCTAACTCTCAGGGACATGTGCAATGCTGGAGAAACTTATACTCAGATCTGGCATGTGTGAACATTCTGTAGACCGACATTCAATCACATGAGAGCCTGCAACCGTTTGTTTGTATCTAATATAGACTAGTTTTTGAAACAAGGACTATACGACTGTGTGGCTTCAATAGATGGATGCTTTTGTTACATACATTTGCTAAGAATTATCTATATTCATTCATTTATTCATTCATTCATTTTTCTTTTTTTTGCGCTGAGGTTAGCGCATAGGACAAAGGTCAGATCTCTCCAATTCTGTCTGTTCAAAACTATTCTGTGCAGTTCTTGAATAGTACTTTGAATAGCAAGTATTGGTTGTTTTACTTTCTCTAAGTATTGTTCTTCTGAGTGTTTCTTTTGGTCTACCCCTTGCTCTTTTGCATGTAGGTATCCATTCAAGAGATTGGTGGTGTATTCTGTTGGTGTCTGCTCTTAGGACATGCCCGATGTATGACCAACGGCGTTTTCTGATAACATCTGTGATGAAATTTTGATGTGTCCTTCTCTGATTTTATCAATCGATTTGAATTCACTCCAATGGGTGTTAGTTATCCTACAAAGACATTTGTTCTCGAAAGCAAATTATCTATATAGACACAAGATAAATATATTCAGACGGTAGCAAATAAAAAAACCACTCAAGTTATCAAGAACTACTTATGGCAGCGGTGAAACGGCGTAAACGTGTTTTATTTAGACATGTAACGAGCCACGACCAACTTTCCAAAACTATTTTGCAACAATAGCCGAGAGTAGAAAGAGTAGATTCGTGAACAAAGAAAATCCTGGATTGATAACATCAAGTAAGCCTAATGGTCTGGGCATGATTTTTCTACGCTCCTCTGAATGGTCGAGGATAGAGATCTTTGGAGAGCTTTTTGTGCTGATGTCTGCAGTATGGCACCCCTATGACCCCGACTGGTTATGGGTCTTATTATTATTATTATTATTATTATTATTATTATTATTATTATTATTATTATTATTATTATTATTAATTTTATAGAACTTAAGAAATCAAAAATATATGCGTGTATCAGAGTTTTACTTTCAGTAGTTAGAAGTTTAATACGGAAGGACTGTGGGAAGATTATCAGTTAAACATGAGCCCAGCTGCGGGCTCTCTGTAATTAGTCAAAAGATGATTTAGCTTAATAATTAAAACATGTTCTGTCCAGAAGCACATAATTCTTTCATTAAAAGAAGTATTTAATTGCTTAGAAATATTTTTTTTAAAGCAATCGGAGAATGGATAAGCAAAATGTATACAAAGAGATGTCTATGGTGTGGAATGAACATACGTAGACGAGCGGATCTCGTAGACATGCAGTCTAGATGAAATAGGAAGAAAAAAACCGTAGTTTAGGGCAGACAGCCTTCAGGTAACAGCACACGTAAAATAAACTAACGTTCGTTAAGGGAGATAAACCTAATGTTTATATCAGCTATTCATTCAGTGATTAACTCAAATATACATATATTTTCCCCTTTTTTTACAACAAAAATGGTGACATACTCATGACGTAGTCATCAAATCAGTATTTTATTTTTGTTTTGGCCGTAGGCCCCTATTAACTTTTTGTCCGGTTCTGTGGCGAAATGGTACAGAGTGCGTCTGTGACGGCCAAGGTACTGAGTTCGATCCCCGCTACAGGCATATCAACATCCGGACTGTTCAGAAAGCAATGGTAAACTACTCAACGTATTTATATTGTCTTGAAATACGCTACAGCCATAAAAAAATTGCGTTGATGGATACGTCCTGAATAGGATATGCTACCAATTTTTTTTTAATTAACGTTTTAGGCTAATATAAATATGTTCAGTAGTTAGCTATTGCTTTCTGAGCGGTCCGGATGCACAATTTCCGGCGGTATGATTAGAACCCTGTACCTTGACTGTCACAGACACCCTCGTATCGCTTGACCACGGTGCTGAACAAACGTAGTATCCATTTCTACGTAGTAATATAATGGAAGTGATAAATTGAATGGTATAGTTGTATAGAACAGCTGGACTAATTATATGAAAGTGAATGGTATAGAATAGCAGGACTATTTATATAAAGTGAATTTTTATTGTATCCAACAGCTGGACTAATTATATAAAGTGGACTAATTATATAAAAGTGACTGGTAGTGTTTAACACAAACCCCTCCCCCCCCCCAACATTACACCGAATTAAAGACATGACTTTTAGCACTAGTAATGTTCGCCAACATGTAGGTACAGCATTCCCCCCTCTCGGCTCCAACTATTTTGAACAAAAAAAAAGGGGGGTAAAATTTCTTAATCAAAGGATGAATTACACTCGAAGATGGGGGAGTAATATTTTTTGGTCGTAAAACTTTATAAAGATGTATATACGGCTCAGGTCATGACCATGAGGTTTTGGGTTTAAACCTCAGTTGGGAAAGCATTTTTGTCTTTCGGAGGTACAATAGGAAATCCTTCCTGTACACGTCGTGGTAACTACTATGTCGAAGCGGGTCTTTATTTCAACTGCTTATAAACACCTCCCACCAACCACCACAATCCCCCCCCCCCGCTTTTTGCACTGCTCAACATGTATGTATATGTTCATATATATATGTGTGATATGTGTATATATATATATATATATATATTCGACATAAATTGTGTATAAAGCAGGATTGCATTACAAGATGTGATTTTTACAAAGAAAACTATGAGATTATTGTGATTTGGTCAAATAATCCGCTTGTGTGTGGCAGGGCACTGGAGCAAAGACACGCCATGTGACTAATAATGCATATCGCGATCGGCGGCAAGGAAGTTTGAGGTGGAGTTGGCTGCTCCACCTCATAGGTCAAACTGGCCGAAGCGCAATGTTGAAGTCACGTGTGTCGAGACCATGACGCTGATATCATAGCCATGATGTAAACCGTAAATAAACGTATTCCATTGACAGGACCACGTCCAACTAACCAACATCAGTGTGAGAACGAAAACAAAAGAAGAAAGAATTATTATAATCATTAGAATTATAACATCATAATAATATAAGTAGTAGCATGATCGCCTTCGCCAGTTGGTTTCCGTTGCTTATGGGTTGGTCATATAAAATACTTTACGTTCCCAACTATTGGGGAGTGGAAAAACAGAAAGGAAACAGAAAGGAAACAGAAAGGAAACAGAAAGGAAACAGAAAATTACTTTGCTGACATATAAATGATTAATTCTGTGGAGACAATATTTCGGAGCGGCAATTGTCTTGAACTGTTGTGAAGTTGACTGCTCGAAATATACATTATACTGTAATATTGATAGCGATATTCAAAAGCCAATAAAACTCTGTAGTCAATCAGCGAATACGAATTTCAATCGTAATATAATAACTGAGAGCAGCGAGCATACGGAACAACTACATCCAGTATGAGGATGGAGCCGGTTACTGCAACCCTCGTTTGGCTCTCTGAGACCCTGTTTACTAAAATGGTTATCTTATCAGACTCCAGTCCATGTTTCGGAAGATTCAAAATGTCATGTGCCGTAACGAGTGGATTTATTTATAGCTGAGTCCAAACTCCGGACTACGACATGGATCTACTGTTCTGGGCATGCTGGTGTGCGCGTTAATTGGAGAGCAAAAATAATTGTGTATAAAGCATCAATAGACGGGCAGTTGAAAATGAAAAAGAGCAACGTGCTGAAACTACTTCATGCGCACATGTTTAATGTGGGCACTTCTATTAATGACACATCTTGGACAAGATTTGAAGAATTCAGTATACATTGTGGTAGCAGTAAAACTGTGCGTCTGCAGGCAAGAAAGAAAAGAATGTTTAATCAGCGAGTCACGGGAATCATCATTAAGTAACAGTGGCGTAGCGTCAATAGACGCCAAAACTCCGCCCTCCCTTTTTCATTATTAAACAGCTTAAATAGCTCACACAAATGTATAGCCATTTGCTGTAAACATTACAGAAAGATAATGGCTGGTGTATTCTTTATTTGTAAGTTATCCGCCCTTGCTGGAAACGAGACCGTACAAGTCTTGTTTAACGTCAAGATTGTTTCACGTACATACAAGAATATGACAATGATGTCAAGTCATTGCCTGTTGAAGACAGAGTGGGATAACCCGTTGATATTTTAATATCTACCAAATTGTCTTTTAGTAGAATGCCAATACGCGAGCTTCAGACCAATCATACGATTAGAAATAATTGATGATGGTGAGGCAGAAAGGGAAAGTCCCTATCTATTACAATATGCAATATCTGCTTAAGCACAAACTATTACTTTTAGTGTGTAATTAATTGTGTTGTGTATAGCTACACAAATGAAATGCAGATTTGAAGACTTTCTTGAATCAGTACATGAGAATAAATTTAAAGATTACAGCAATGAGTTTCCCCAGAATATATTGAACAGTTTAATAAAACAGTACCGATTCTTTGATAGTAACCTACTAAAAACGAAAGTCATAACGTATATGCAGATGAGACAAAGCATTTACATCCTAAAGACGTCTGGCATATTTTGTTGTAAATGACATAGACTCATTCTATCAGGAAACAAACCCAACTTCTTTGCGTGGTGTTGACTATACCTACCACAACAGTCAACAGTGAAAAAAGTATCAGCACCTTGAAGAGAATGAAAATATATCTCAGAAATTCCATGAACAACAATCGTCTGTCGTGTTTTAATTCATTGGCGATTGGGAAAAAACTTGTTAAGTGCCCTTTCATTAGGATCAACATGAATTGGGAAGGTACTAACAGGGCCGTATATATGTTTATCTTTAGTAAGGGGTGTGGTTTTACCTTTACCTTTTACCTTTACACAATTGTATCCCTTATTTTGTGTAAATCCCACTGTTTGACGGGAATTTTGAAAACCTTTTAGTGAAAAATCGCATCCTCTGAGGTTTTTATCGACCTTTTGGTTAGATTCCTAGTGCTAAAAGTTCTGTTAGAATTGCTAATGGGAGAAGTTTGAATACGCCAACCCCCCCCCCCCCTTTTTTTAATTTACGGGTCTGGGTACTAAACATTTTTTGCATAAAAAGGAAACCGACGCCTGGAGTTGCATTACAAGATTATATACAGTATGTTATTTTTAACAAGTTAATATTTTATATACGGCCGTAAATATGTATTTCTGGAAAACAAGGAGGAGAGCTATCTACCTAGTGAAAAAAAGATCACTCGTACTCCACACTTTAAAGATTCACGCTACGCCACTGGTATGCATACTCTACGTCATATTCTGTGGGAGACTGAGCATCTTTGGCTTTGCCCGTGGTAATATGATGTCCGCTCATTCTAACCCTAACCCTAACAATCATCAACCTTGAAGATAAGGTTTGCTTTTAGATTCAAGGGGGCGACGGAAGTAAGCTTAAGTCAAAAGAGGGTCACGGACGAAAGAGGGTCCCAGGCGGTCAAGGACGAAAGTGAGTCACGGACGAAAGAGAATCACGAACAAAGATGGCCACGGACGAAAGAGACTCACGGGCGAAAGAAGGTCACGAACGAAAACCAATCACGGACGAAAGTGAGTAACGGACAAAATAGGATCAACAGACAAAAAAGAGTCACAGATGAAAGAAAGTTCCAAACAAAATATGTCGAGGGACGTAAGAGTGTCACGGACGAAGGAAGGCCATGGACGATAGATGACTGAGAGAACACTGCTGTATAAGATTCTTGAGACTGATGGGAATTGAACCAGGTCAATTCTAACGACACCGAAACACCTTTCAACTCGAGTAAACGGGTTTTTCCGTACTTGACTAACTGCATCTCCAAAAAAAGATGCGATTTTGTCAAAATATTCACCCTGTGTACTCACGTCACAGAGAAATGACCAATCGAGTCAATAACTATTACAACAACAACGAATATCCCGTACAGGTATTGAAGTATCCTCAGCAACACCAACATATAACATCCGTGTTCGGACTACAAGAACCAATGGGTCTTATTGTAAACATAAATAACATAAAGTACAATTTTGCTTTAAATCATTGCTTACACAAGTAAATTCAAGTAGGAAGCAAGAGGATAAATTGAAAATTCTTGAGACTAATGGGAATGGACTAATAAGATATACTTTCATTATTATTCTTGTTGCGTGATACCAACAGCTATATGCGCCTGAATAAATACATTTAAAAAGTTGGAAAGAACTAACGTTATTTAAAACTGATGTTAACTTTCTTTCTTGCCATGACGTTCTGCTGACTTGCGTTTTTCCCTCTTTGTCGTCCAACCCTCAGTTTTCATTACACTCGTCTGTTGTCACTGTACAAATTACGTCTCGTGTTCTCATTAATATACAATGTTGGCTCGTTCTGAATGAATCTATTTGGAAACTGTATACAAATATACGAAAGTAAATGCAACCGCACCCTCTCAAATCAACAAAGAAAGAAAAACGAGTACTTATCCAAATAACAATTTAAAGACTGTAATTAAATCGTAGTCGATGACACATATTGCAGATCTAGCCAAATTTAAGAATAGTAGTGCATCTGGGAATCAGTGTTGCCAGGGAGATAGTTGAAATTCGTTATAATCATATGTCATGAACATTTGGCACAAATCGACAAATTTCAAACTATTGACCAAACTGGCCAAAAATAGAAAAAGGACCAAAAACAAATTTCATGAACAATAACATTAAAAATTGACCCAAATGTATTAGATTTGATCACGAAAAGGCTAAATTCTGGAAACCCTGTTTCGAATGAAGGTTATGCGCTGGCAGAAAAAAGCCATTACAAACTTATGACCTTATTATTAAGCAATTTTCAATACAATACAATGTTTAAAAATGCTATTTCTGTTTCATGTCTTTCTC